>JAGDQP010014691.1:1310-44544 GCA_022664845.1 Lepisma saccharinum | reverse complement strand
GTCTCTATCAACCCGTATCCAGAAATTCGTAATTTATGAGTTACAGGCAACCGAAAATGGAGATTTTTTAATTTTTGGAATTGAATAGAGTCCAAACTAGTAGCCGTAGACAAAATGCGGCAAATTACTGTTAAAGACTCTTACCATCCTTTTATTCAAATATGTACTTGTCCGGATTATCCAGTGGCGTCGCAAGGATTTCTTCTTAAGACGAATTGTATATTCCGGCATTATATGAAGTAAGTTTGTTTCTCTGAGAAATGTGTATGTACGGATTACACCTAGGTACAATTTGAATAGAGGAAGGTAAGAGTCTGTGACGGTAATATGCCGCATTCGGTCTACGGCTACTACTTTTGACAATATTCAAATGAAAAAATATAAAAAAATCTCTATTTTCGGTTGCCTGTAATTCATAAATTACGAATTTTCGGACACGGGTTGATAGAGACTTTTTCCTTCTTTTGTCATGTAGAATCGCATCCAGAAATTTGTTGGTGTTATTCATTAACAGCCTACATATATATATATATATATATATATATATATATATATATATATATATATTACTTTGATGACCATTTTTCTATGAAATTTTGATCAATTAAATTACACTTAGTAATTGAAAACTGTTCACTAACATAAAAACAAAAGGTAGGAAAAATTGAAAAACACAATTTGAACTTAGTTCCAGATAAATAGATAAAATGTTAGTGAGATTCTTGTGTCTCATACCTGGTGCAAAGAGGTTTTTTACAGAGTTCTTACAAAATGACTTTCATCTTTTTGCCCCTGATTTCAAGGTTCCAAACCAACAATTTTCCCTGACCAACAGCATTTAATGCTATAATGATCTAGAAATAAAGAATGCCTATAAGAGCTAAATAAAGGGTTAGTCTAATAACAGTGGATAATCAAATGCACACGTAATTTAACAAAAGAAAAATGATATTTAGGCTCCTGAATATTGAGACATCTTCAAGTTAATACATATTCCCATATAGCAATGTAAGCTCGAGACAAGCTTGCGACGCGATAGCAGCGCCACAAAACAAGTTTAGGACTTGTGCAATTTAGGACTCGTGCAATTTAGGACCTGTGCAATTTAGGACTTATGCAAAATCCAGAAAATTGGCTTCTCGTCTTTTAGGACTTGTGCAATTTAGGACTTATGCAAAATCCAGAGAATTGACTTCTTGCCTCTTAGGACTTCTGAAATTTAGGACTTGTGGTTCTACCCCCTGAAGGAGTCTCCTTCCAATATATCCTGTTTGATATCTGAATTATATGTTCTTTAGTTTAGTCAATTGTCCTGTTAGGTATAGTAGTGTAGTCCGTGTTTTCATGGCATGTTTTAGGAATTTTATTATGTTCTGGTTGATTTTGTAAGTCTTGAGAATGTGGATTAGATACGAGTGGGATATATTGTCAAATGCTTTCGTGTAGTCGATGTGCGTCATATTTAGGTTTCTATTTTGTTTAATTGCCTGACCTGTGATTACCATACCTATTATAACTTTTCATGATCTTCAGTTTTTCACATCTTTACTGTTCATCTGTTGTGATTTTATTGGAACCTAGGTGGTTGCTTACTTTGTTTGCAATTATAGAGGTCAGTATTTTGTAGACTGTTGGGAGGTACGTAATTGGTCTGTATGCTGATAGGTCATTCGTACTGTTTTGCTTTGCCGTAGCAAAAACATTCTGTTTTGTGTGAGAAAT
Organism: Lepisma saccharinum; assembly: GCA_022664845.1. Lineage (NCBI taxonomy): Eukaryota > Metazoa > Arthropoda > Insecta > Zygentoma > Lepismatidae > Lepisma > Lepisma saccharinum. The sequence continues at coordinate 42,822 of JAGDQP010014691.1, read as the reverse complement.
GTTGGCATTAAATTAGGCGTTTGGATGTTGTCGTTGAAGTAGCTCTATGAATTTGTGGGATACCGTTAGCTTGTGCCAAAATTGTGGACATTGTTTGGTCCTGTGGCAGTTGTTGGTGTTAGATGTTGCATCTTCGACAATTTCTTCTGTGATATGACACTTTTCCATTCTAGATGTTTTGGATACACAGTTTTTCTTCTTGGATCTAGGTAGCCTTTGTGTCACGTTGTATTTGCGTACACCTATTTCTTATCAGTAATTTGTAAGATCTTCTATGCTTTGTCTTTTCCTTCTTTGTTTGTACGAAGTTTTTTTTCTTAGACGCTGTGTTACTCTGTGCATTTATCCAGTATCTGAATTATAATTTCTTCATTAAGTAACTCTCTCTTATTTTTTTTTGATTATTGTAGTTACATGTTTGATTAGCTTTGGCGGCACCTCTCTTATATTGTGTTAGTCGGACTAATTTTACTCGTATATTCTCTATTCGTGTCTCTAGTCTATGCATCCAAACTGGTTTCTTAGTTTCCCTTTGGTTCCTTGTGTCCTCATATTGTGGCAATATTTTCTGACGTGCTGACGGTTGTCCAATATATCATTAGCTATACTTTCTCAATATTGTTGCACTCGTTTAAATATTTGGGAAGTATTTCTTGTATTTAGGCATTTTACTATCTGTTTTTGTGCGTAGTAGTCAGTGTTGGTAGCCTGTGTCTGGAGCTTGTGAATTCTAGAGCATTCTGAAAGTGCCTTTCTAAATTTTCTTGTAGTTTGCAATCTTCCTCTTCATCATAATTGTCTTCTGCCATTTGTCTATGTTGTTGGTCCATCTGTAGCTGTGGTCTATTATTATGAGATGACTGCTGTATTAGGCCTTGTGGCTGTAGCTCCTTTTGCGGCTTCGGCTTTGATGTATGCAATTTCCGTTGCGGAAAGTCTTATTATTATTGCTCTCTTGCGGTCCACGATTTTCTGTTCATCTATTTTTTTTAGCCATTTCTGGATATATTTGTAGGAATTGTTTTAGGAATTCGGGTCTTTATCCTACTAGGCTATTTTCGAGGTTTGTGCATTTCATGTAGCATCGTATCACGTTTTTGTTCATTTGGTTGGTCCATTTTATACGCTGTCAGTTAATATCTGCTTTAGTGATCGTTTAGTTCTGACTAGTTGAATCACTAGCAGCAGGTGCAACACAATGTTGTTGTTTGGTTGCCCCTAGCCTTACAGCTGTGGCTTGTTTGGGTGAACCGTGACTCGTATGCTGTCACGTCCAGCACCGGCTCCAGACGTGCTTTGACGCTCCCCAGGTAGAGGCTTTGACCCTAGGTTTCTGGTTTTCTTGTCTCCATTCTCGTGGGTGTTGGTTTTGCGACTGTTTTCAGCAATTACCACGTAGCCTTTGGTGATCAAACACCATAACCTTGTACGGCAGTAAAGGGGGAGTTCTTATTTGATGGCAGTACTTACTCGCCATTTTGCAGTGGCGTCGTTGGATTTTCGTGTGATTTCTTTAAGGTTCCCCCATTGACAAGGCGACGGCGGTCCTATGGTGGGCCGGCGGCGACGAAATGGCGGGCCTCTAGCCGCCGGCCAGCACACGATTTTACACTAATGCAGCCCACGGTCCGCCGGCGGCATGCCGCTCCGTCTCCGACTAAAATCCCGGCAGGTCGCTCTCGTCCCTCCACTGAGCCGCCACCTCCCCGCTATACCGCCCAAGTCCCGCCGCTATACCGCTCTTGTTTGCCCGTCTTTCCCCTGGCATTCCTCGTTTCGTCAGATTTGCTTTGACACGAAAAAGGTATTGGACGCAGTGGTAATCGATATTAAGTTTACCTTTTTGCATTGTCTTTGCTTATTTTTTTCGTAGTGAGTAAAGTTCTTCAGTGTCTGCGATGGGATTCGTGCCTCCGACTGTCAGCGACGAGATTTAGAAGTCTCATGCCTTAACCACTCGGTTATGCTGGTCTTCCAACTGGGTGCTGTTTTTTCATGCCTTTTGTCTTACGAAGACAATTGGGAAGCTTGTTTTCGAACGCTTTTTTAAATTGTTTTTCTGTTGTTTTTTTTAATAATATACAAATTGCCCATAGGCATATTTTGTTTGGCGTTCGTATTGCTTATTTTCAACAGTCTTCTTAGCAAATGAATGTCGCAGTAACAACACGGTATACACTGCTGATATCCGCTGTTCCCCCGACAATAACAAATTACAATCTGCATAACGGCGGGAAGGAGTTAGCGGCCTGCAAGCCATTTTCCGCTCGGGCGGGATCCCGCCGTCGGACCGCTCGAGTGAATCGCTATACCGGCAAAAGACTAGCTCACGACAACTAACCGCCAGTACATATCTACACTGGCGGTTATCGCTCTGTACCCGACGGCGGGCCGAGAGCATCGGCGGCAAATTGCCAATGGGGTCAGTCCCACCTGAAACTTCTACACATCGTGGTACCACTGTCGTTGCTATTATTATTATATATTGCGAACTACCGATGTTGTTTCTTTCATTTGTAATATTGTTAATAATTTAAGTGTTATAGTCAACTTGAATGTATTCCAATTTAATGGTTAATCCAGATCTTTAGAGATGTTCGTTTGCAGGGGAACAAAAGTGTGATTTTATTGATTCTTATTAAAGTGTTTGTGATTTTAGGACGGCGACAGCACGTGGAAAGGCTGAACATGCTGACATTGCAGCTCTACATGCAAGAGAAGACTCGGATATAGCAAGAATCACTGCCAAGCAGTTTGCACCAGACTTCCACCAACCTGGTAAGTGTGACAGGGAACATCATCACGACCGTCGTTAAAAGCAAAAGCACGTCCGACACAATTTTTGACAATTTGAATTTGAATTTTTTCATCCACTAATCATGTTACATGATATGGGATTTGTCTAAACAATGAGACAAGACAATGTCTAGACAATGAGATAAGACAATTATATAGTTACACACAGTTCACAGTTACTCAAGGTGATATTGTACATAAATTATACTTATAAATGTTAGAATATTTATATATACAAAATCCCATCTTAATAATTACTAGGTTCTACATTGATCCAAATATTCATTTACAGAATAAAAGCAATGGGTAAGTAAATACTCTTTTAACTTCTTGTTAAATCCCCGCAAAGATCTTTTATTACTGATCGGAGAGCACCTAAATACATTACACTCTTATGGAATATGTTCGTGGTGTGACAGAAAAAGTGGACGTCGCTCTTATTTCGAGTGTTGTAATGATGAACATCATTATTTATTTGAAAGTTTCTAGAATTCGTTCTTACATATAGTAAGAGCTTATATACGTATACACATGAGAAGTAGTGGCGACACTTGACCTCACTTTCTTGAAAATGGCACGTTTTCCCCGTACCTGGCTGATAGCAAAGAGTCGATTTTCCAGGGCTGTACGATACGCTGTGTCGCAGCTTTTGTTCACAATGTATAAAAGGCTACGAGCACATTTTATCATCCCATATGAAAGGCTACGATCCCTTTTTTACGCATCCCATATTTATAAAAGACTACGAACACATTTTTTCATCCCCTACGAAGTTCTTTTTCATCCCCTAGCAAATATTTCATAAAAGACTACGAAGCTCTTTTTCATCCCCTACACAGCACCATAACAGAGATGGACTACGAACCCCTATTTAACATAGCAGAAATTTTATAAAATACTATTTTTCATCCCCTATTTAACATAGTCGAGATTAACCCGACACAGTGCACAATAGAAGAGATTCCACATAAGGCTACGACCCCTTTTTTCACCCCTCATTTCGTAAAAGGCTACGGCACTTTTTTCAACCCCTATTTAACATGGCAGAAATTACCTAACCCACACATTACACCCTCCAACTCTATGAAAGGCTACGACCCCCTTTTCAACCCCTATTTAACATAGCAGAGATTACAGAAAAGGTTACGAAGCTCTTTTTCAACCCCCTAGTGCACTGCACCATAGCAGAGATGGACTACGAACCCCTATTTAACACAGCACATAGGCTACGGCCCCTTTTTCATCCCCTTTTTTAACATAGAAGAAATTTAACATAGCAGAGATTACACAGGCAACGAGTTTACAAACACATTCCAACACAGCCCCTAGCAGGTAATTACATACACAGCACAGAGGCTACGGTCCATCCCCTATTTATAAAAAACTACGGCACCGTTTTCCAAAACCTATTTAACACAGCACAGAGGCTACGAACCAGCCCTTATTTAAAATAGCAGAAATTTCATAAAAGACTACGAAGCCTTATTTAACATAGCAGAGATTAGAACAGAAATCTGAAGTGAGTTTCTATACCACACCCTATAACCTAGGCAAAGGTCAAATATTTTAACAGTGTATATCTCGTAAACGGCTAGACATACTGAAATTATGTTTTCACATTCGACATCACCGACCCGAATAACATATAATCTGCGAGTTTCTTAATTCTGCGTCTAAAATTCGAAAAAATTCGAACCACCATATCTTGGAAGCGACAACAGCTAGAAAGAAGTTGTTTTCATATTTGACATTCTCGGGACTAAAATAAATTGCATTATAAGTTTCATTATTCTACGACCACGGGGGGCGAAGTTACCAAACTGACTTTAGATTTGACCTTTGACCTCGAGGGCACCAATCTTTTCATTAATAGAGCTTGTCATAATGATGCTTAATCTGAAAACCGTATTTCTCTAACTCTTACCGTTCTCAGGATATTTGGGGCTCAGTGAAGCTTTTCCATAGCCGATCGGTTCTTTCAAGATTTTGTTTCCATTTCGGGGTTTTCCCGTTGTCATCTGCGAAATCGGTTCTTTCCCGATTTTGTTTTTATTCTGGTTTTTCCCCATGACGTAATCAACTGCCTATAAAAGCCGGGATGTTTCTGTGGTACCCCCTCAGTCGGACGCCGACCATCGTAGAGCGAAGATCTATCCAGGGAGAGATTTCATCGTGATAGTGTAGTGTACAGTGTCGTTGATCACCGGAAAGTGAAAATTTCATCGTGAATAGTGTAGTGTAGAGTGTTGAAAATAGAGAAACATTTTTTCTTCTACTACAATTATTTTCTGTTTCAGTTGAGACGTTATTTTAAGGTTATGTCAAACTGTAAAATATTTTAAAGCTCAAACTTACTCTATCCCATTTAAAGTGGCTTTATAGTCAATTTGAGTTGAGACGTTATTTTAAGGTTGTGACAAACTATATACTGTAAAACATTTATTACATTTTATTTTAATATATTAAAGCTAAAACTTAGTCTAATCCATTTGTAGCGACTTTATAGTCAATACATAAAAATGAATCAATTTGATATTTTTAGCAAAATCTCTATACATGGAAGTTTTAAATGACAACGACGTACAAACAGGTGGAGCACGTAATGATCCAAAAATTAAAATTATAAGTGAAAAACGTAAAATGTATAAAAAATTAAATAAGGAAGGTAGACTAATAGAAGTACAAATTAATAGTCCTCCAAAAAACGAAAGCCCTTTAACTTGAGTTATGCAAGGTATTGAAGAGTTATTAGCCCACCTCATGCATGATATTGAGAATGATGATCAAGTGGGGCTCACTTTTCGAAATGTGAGCGAACCCCATAGATCATTTTGGTTATTTTTTCGACAGGCGCAGAATATGTCTGTTGAAAACGTTTTACATGCCATGGAAAAAGTTGTACAATCCAATGCATCATGTCTAAATCAAGAACAATTCCTGGTTAATTTTCATCATGTGCAAATGCCTAAAGATGAATGTTGGGTGAAACAAGAGTTATCCAGTGTTGACGAATATATCAAATCAAATAAGGGTATAATTATAATTAAAAATAGCGATACTCGCTGTCTCGCCCATGCGCTAGTAGTGGCTATGGGGTTGGGGAATAATAAAAAAGAACAAAAGAAATATTATAATCAAAGGAAATTTTTTATGAACACGGAAGTTAATAAGTTATGTGTAAAAGTGGGGATTACTGGCGGTAGAATTGAAAATATTCACCAATTTCAAAGTGTGCTGATTATAAAATAACTGTGTATGGGGATTTGTCGGGCCAATTAATTCTATATGAAGGGTGGTGGTGGGGAACCCCCCATTAATTTACTATTATAAACAATCATTATAACGTAATTACGAATTTAACAGCAGCATTTTCAACCGGCTATTATTGTGAGAAATGCCATACGAAATATGAACATACATATAAACACGATTTTAAATGTCAGGCTGGCTGTTCACAGTGTGGGAGTAAGCCTCCCTGTGTTAATGTGAAATCTTTAGTAAGATGTATTGACTGTAATCAATTATTTTATGGTAGTGTATGTTTCAATAATCATAAGGGTATGGTATGTAAAACTAGAAAACAGTGTAATTTATGTTTAAAGGTGTATACATTAACAAAGGATCGTAACCCTCATATATGAGGGGAAATATATTGTGTAAAATGCCGTAGTATGATGCCTCACAACCATTTATGTTTCATGCGGCCGAAAAAAGTGCATGATATGTAAACTATAGTCAGAAAAAAAGCTATGGTTGTATTTTACGATATTGAGAGTCACCAAGATGAAACAGTGGATGGGTAAATATTGTGTATGGACACGTAACCAATCTATTAATAGCACAACATAAGTTGTTCTGTGTGTGGTGTAAGAGAACACGTCTTCAAGGGTGAAGATTGTGTTCTACAGTTTTTAAAATGTCTTGCTGAGAAGCGATCTTCTATCAATAATATTACATGTGTTGGGCACAACGCCCGAGGGTACGATGCCCATTTTGTTTTAAGAAGTATGATAAAAAATAAACAGTGGTCCCCCGATATTATTATGAGAGGTTGTAAGCTTCTAAGCAATCAATATAAAAATTTACGTTTTATCGATTCACTTAACTTCTTGCCTATGGCATTGGCCAAATTGCCCCAAGCGTTTGATCTTCCCTCAACTAAGGGTTATTTCCCGCACTTTTTTTAACACCACAGGTAATCAGAATTATTCCGGTGCGCTGCCTGCCAAGACATTCTATGGGGTAGATAATATACATAAAAAAGAACGTGATAAGTTTATGGAGTGGTATAAAAATTTGGGGGAGGATTATACGTTTCATTTCCAGGAAGAATTAATTAAATACTGTCGGCAAGATGTAAATATACTAAGAATGGCTTGTTTACAGTTTATGCAACAGTTTGAGGTTGAGACAAAGGTAAATCCCCTCCTGGAAGCAATTAGTATAGCCAGCGCTTGCAATTTAGTGTTTAGGCGTAATTATTTGAGACCGGAAACCATTGGTATTATACCGAGAAAGGGTTATCGATGGGGTGATGTCCAGTCGATTGAAGCGATACAATGGCTTGTGTGGGAAGAAAAGAAAAAGGGGATAAAAATAGAGCACGCGGGTAATGGAAAATAAAATATAGTGCGAGGTAGTTTTAAAGTGGATGGCTATTGGAATGATACGGAGAACGGAAAAGAACATGTTTGGGAGTATGAAGGCTGTTTTTAACACGGTTGTCGTATGTGTTATCGAACCGAACGGGATAAACCACTCCACAATAACACTTTCTCTACTATGAATATAAAATATGAAAGTACAGTTGCTAAAGTGAAAAGATTAGAGCAATTAGGTTATGTTGTGTACACCATGTGGGGGTGTCAATGGAAAACACAAATGAAAAATAATAAATATATCTCGAGGTATGTTAAAAACCACCCCACATGTAGAAAAGAACCAATGACTCCGTGTGACGCTCTGTATGGGGGGCGGACAAACGCGGTGCAATTACATTATAAAGTGAAAAAGGGGGAGAAAATTAGATATTTGGACGTATGCTCCCTGTCCCCTTTCTGTAATAAGGTTAAAAAATATCCCGTGGGGCATCCTACACATATTTATGTAGGAAAAGAGTGTCCGCCCATCGACCAGATTGAGGGAATAGTAAAATATACTATTCCTCCTCCAACCGATTTGTATCACGCTGTGTTACCATATTGGTCTTGGGGGTAAGTTACTATTCCCTCTGTGCAGAGCATGCGTGGATTCACTAAATCAGGGTAATTGTACACATAGTAATAAGGAGCGTGCCATTACCGGTACTTGGGTAGTGGATGAGGTTCGCAAGGCTATTGAAAAAGGATATAAGTTGATAAAAATGCATGAGGCGTGGCATTTTAAGGTTGAACAATATAATTCTATTAAGAAAGAAGGTGGTCTGTTTACAGAGTACCGTATATTAATAAGTTCCTAAAACAAAAACAGAGTCTAGCGGCTGGCCTGCGTGGTGTACGTCTGATTAAAAGCAACAGGCATTTATAAGGAGCTATTATGATAAAGAAGGTATTAAGTTCGATCTGGACAAAATGTGTAAATAATGGTCGTAAGTGTTTAGCTAAATTAGCACTAAATAGTTTTTGGGGTAAATTCGGTCAGAAAGAAAATTATAGTCAAACATCAAAAATAACTGACCCGGGGGAATATTTTAATAAGTTAGCCGATCCAAATATTGAGGTGCACGAAGATATTCAAATTAACGAGGAGATTAATTTAAAATTGGCAGTATCTCGATAGGGCGAGTGTACCACACACCAATACAAATGTTATAATAGCTGCTTATACTACAGCCCACGCTCGTCTGGAGCTCTATAATTATTTGGATAAATTAGGTAAATATGATGCGGATAGTATAATTTATGTGGAGACTCCAGACGCGCCAGAATTAGAAAGAGGTGATATGCTTGGTGAACTTACTAACGAGTTACAAGCATACGGTGTTGAGGCGTTTATTAGTGAGTTCTGTTTCGGAGACCCAAAGAACTATGGATTTGAAGTATACAACCCCGATAATGGGGAAAATTCTTATGTGTGTAAAGTTCGAGGAATAACACTGAATTATGAAAATTCTAAAAAATATAATTTCCAAAAAATAACAGAGATGATACTTAACAACGTTCCACCTGTTCATGTGTTTAGCGAAAGAAAGATTACTCCCAAGAAAGTTCATAATATTGTTTCTAAGCCGGAAAAGAAAATTTATCAGTTGCTGTACACGAAAAGATAAAGATGCGCTAATAATTATGATACAGTTCCATACGGTTTTAAAAAACAGCGAATAGATTAAACAAGTTATTATGGTATTGTATCTATTTTTCCATGTATAGAGAAGAAGGAGAAATAATGGATAATCAAATTTTAAATCATTATTATTATTTTAATGAAATTAAAATATGTGTCGGTCTTGCATATGATGATAATACGGGGACATTTTCTGTAGTTATTAGTTTACATAATTACTACGATCCTATACGCTTTTCTCTCAGAGTGGTATAATTTTCTATCATATTTTCTATATATTGACAGCTATTTTAATTCGACTTTAGCAATTTCACTGCCCACAGAATTTTCTCTTGCGCTAATTATAAGCTATCATTATCGGATAATTTTAAGAGTATTCGCCAGTGTATTATTCATTTATCAGATGATGACAATAACGGCCAGGTAAATTTTAGTCGTTATACGTGGAGAAAACTTCATCTCTACATGCCATGTATTCAACAGGCAATATTTACATGTTCACAGCTATGTGAAGACGTAACAAAATATGCTCAAAACTGATTAGAACAGAATAATACTATTCCAGAATGTTCTAGTTTGTCTAAACAAATTGTACTGGAAGTATTGGCATTATTAAATCGTAATAATAACAATATTTTATTATATTACTAATTAATTTTATAATATATTAGAATATGGAGTTTCAACATACATTTATTTACATGTATTGTCGCCGGCCGACGGGATGTGGAAAGACGTACTTTGTAAAAACATTTCTACAGCATTATTCTGAAAGATGGAAAATATAGTATGGTGTTATGGCGAATGGCAACCCTTATACAATACTCTCTCCTCATGCTGTAAATTTAAAGAAGGATTGCGTCAGGGTGATGAATTTTCAGCGGTACCTTATAATTATAAATCATTTAATGCGTGAATGTAATAATCGTTTTGTACATATTTTCACCAAAGGTAGCCACCATAGGAATTTATATTCTATTTTATTACTCAAATTATATTCCATCAAGCTAGAGGCATGTGTGATATTTCATTAAATTGTCAATATATAGTATGTTTTAAAAATCCTAGAGACCAGGCTCAAATTAATTACCTGGCACGTCAATTGCATCCAGGTAACGGAAAGTTTATTCAGGAAACCTATCAAGATGCAACCCAAAATGCTCACGGTTACCTACTATTTAATTTAAAACAGAATACTCCCGATGAGCAGCGTGTTCAAACAAATGTTTTCCCCTCCGATTTATTCAATTATGTTTATGTGCCTGTAAAATAATACTAACTTTAACATTTTATATATTTTAACAACTATTTTTTACTATAATAGACGCAAAAATGATTAATAAGCAGAATGCACGCTTACTAAGACTTTTTGCAAAGGCAAAACCTAAAAGCACGCAAGGCGATATTACAAACTGTAGATTCCGAATTAATTCGTTCTATTTGTGAATGTTCCTATATCGTATTGCAAGGAAATGTTCCGTTAAGAAAAAGGAGAAAAATAAATTGCGGAAATATAAAAATCAGCTTAGGTATTTGGTAAAGAAAGGACCGTCGCTGAAACAAAAGAAAAAACGTATAATTGTACAAAAATGTGATTTTCTCACTGCATTGCTTTCACCCATTCTAGGAGGTTTACTATGTAGTCTGTTTAAATAATAATTCAGCATGCGAAAAAACTTATTTTAATTTCGCCCGAAATATTACATTATTATCAAACTATATCTCTCGATGACGAGATGAAAGAAATTTTAAATAATAAGAGTATGAGTGTAGAAGGAAAATGGGTACAATATAGAGAGATATTGCAAAAATATTTACACATTGTTCAAAAATCGGTAGCAATAACAACTACTGCTGCTGCTACTACTAAGAAACGGGGTGGTACGGAAGAGGAGGAGGAGGATGATGAGATAATATCTACCCTCCCCGAAATTTGCCTGCGTAAAGCAAGACCTTTATTACGTAAATTAAAACAATATCCCGATATTCAATGGGATGTCAATGGTAATGTTAATATATATGGTAAATCAATTCCTGGTACTAATATAGTAGATTTAATATCTGGTTTTGTTAGGTGGCGTAAGAAAAATATTCCACACACCGGTTGGGAACCATTTACCTTACTATTTAGCAAAATCCAATATATCCTTAGAGTATATTGGTAACCCTAAACGAATAGAGAATATTCGAAAGCTGACAGTTGCTGCTCCCCAAAAAGCAGAGGAGGAGGAAGAGACGCCGAAGCCATTACGTAAACGTAAAAAAGCTGTCAATTGGCGCAGCTATAAACTATGAAGAAGTTAGCTAATATTTACTATAACCCTTCACATCCTGCCTCGTTTTCAACAGCTCAAGCATTATGGAAAGCTATAAAGAAATCAATACCTTTACGCAGGGTGGAACAATGGTTAAAAGAACAACCGACATATACACTGCAAAAACCAGCACGTAAACGGTTTCAACGGAATCCCTATCTTGTGTTTAATATTGACGATCAATGGCAAGCTGATTTAAACGATATGCAAAGTCTACAAAAATATAATGATGGGTACCAGTATATTTTAACAGTGATTGATATATTTAGTCGCTATGCATGGGCAGCACCTATTCGTAGTAAAACTGGTGAAAATATTATAAAGGCATTCGAGAGAATTTTTACATCTACCCCCAGGCGTAAACCTCTACGGCTGTAAAAACAGATATAGGTACAGAGTTTATTAACAGACTATTCCACGAGTACTTAAAAAAGCAACATATTCATTTTTCACAACCGAAAACCCCAATATTAAGGCAAGCCTCGTAGAACGTTTTAATCGTAGCCTGAAGCAAAGAATGTGGAAATATTTTACAGCGAAGAAGACTTACAGATACATAGATGTGCTTCCCCGACTAATTCACGGATATAATTCTAGGCCACACGCAGAACACAAATTACCACCAGCTCTAGTGAACCAAGATACGTTTCAACAAGTATGGAATAGACTGGTGAAACAACCAATCAGTACTAGTGTTAAAGCGCAAAAAAATATAAAGAAGAGGATACTGTGGGAATTACTAAGGCAAAACGACATTTTGCAAAAGGCTACAAAGAAAATTGGATTCCGGAAATATTTAAAATAAAACAAACACAATATAAGGAAAAGAAATTGGTTTATGTATTAGAGGATTTAAATGGTGATGTGATTGATGGTACATTTCACGAAGAAGAAATACAAGCTGTGCCATTACCCAAAGTTTACGAAATAGACGAAACTTTAGAAGCTAAAGGTAAACAAATACTTGTTCGGTTGCGGGGTTATCCTGCTTCATTTAATTCATGGATTCCAGTATCCGATTTAACGAACGGCTAGCAACATTTGGAAGACCGGGGGAATGGAAAGTTCCACCACTTCAACTTGCAGAGTGTGGTTTTTATTTTGTTAGATTACCCGATATTGTAAGATGTGCATCTTGTACTTTAGAATTAGGTAATTGGCAATCTTATAATATCCCCTTAAAAGAGCATAAACGTTGGAGTCCATACTGCTCTCTGTTAATAGGTAACGTAGATGTGTGTGGTTATAAAATAAAAAATAAGGTCTTTTTCTATGCCTGAAAAAGGATGGCAATAATAATAATACATTATTATAAACTAGTGCTATATTTGTGTATATAGCAGAAAAAAATTAATGATAATAATCTTCAATATTATTAGCATCAAGCAGGTAGTGGTTATAATGTATATAGAGGTGCACCATACCAAGAAGGATATGGTATTGGTAGTTTTCTAGGTGGTTCATTTCGTACTGTATTTCCATTATTAAAACAAGGTGCAAAAACTTTTGGTAAAGAATTTTTACGTGGTGGTATTAATGTAGCCGAAGACGTACTAAATAGTAATAGACCCGTTGAAGAGGCTTTAAAAGCACGTTGGCAAGAGGCAAAAAGTAATTTAAAGAATAAAGCACAAAATAAAATAAATCAGGTGCTGGCGGGAAGAGGAAAACGTAAAAATAAGCAAACAGGTGGTAGTGTAAAGAAAAATAGGAAGAAGAGAAATATTTTTAATTAATTAATTATGGAGCAGCGTACTAGTTTTTCCCTCACACTTCCCAGTAACAGTTCTATGGAATATTTTCCGCAAAATACTTTGGCGTGTTATACTACAAAATTATATCATCCTCTTGTGCTGAAGAAAGATGTGTGGGAAACCGCTGTTGAAGTACATTATACAAGGTCATTTTAGAATGTTTCCAAATATACTAATAATGTCTATTACAGGGGGTCGAATAAAGAAAGCTGGAACATAACTAAAATAATGCCCGGCCATTATTATCATATTGATGATATTCTATCTCAAGTTAACTATAAAAGCGATAAATTGAATTTACAATTAAAAGTTAAAGCTTCAGTAAAACGCATTGAGGTCAGTAGAGTAAGAAAAGATAACGAGAGTGTAAAAGAAGTTCGTCTATCAACCGAATTAACCAAAACACTAGGTTTTGATCATATGTAGAAAGACAATATTACACTTGTCCATTATGTACGTTATGCACCTGATTTACAGAAATCGCTACCCGTACACATGTATATTTATGGTGATATTGTAGAACCTCAGCTGGTAGGCGATACTGTTGCTCCACTACTGCGTATTATAAATATGAATATTAAAGAGTGTGGTGGTAGTAATGTGCATATCTTTGAAAATTCTCATTATGTCCCCGTACAACGTAAACAGTTTAATCAAATTATTATTGATTTAAGAGATAACACGGGTAATCCTCTTCCTTTCCAATATGCCAGTGTATGTGTAAAACTAAATTTTCCTAATAAGGTATTACAAAAATAAACTAGTGTGGGTATTAATAGCAGAAAAGCAAAAAATGCAGTGTGAGTGTACGAAATCAGAATTAGATATATTTGCGGGTCTGCCCCCTCAAACAAGTATTATTGGTAATAAAACAGTGCCGTATAAACCTGTGGCGTCAATATCTGATAATGCACCCATAGAGTTTGTAGTTCCCGGCTACGGTGATGATTATATTGATTTACCACATACAATGCTACATATTAGAGGTAAAATTACGAAACCTGATGGTTCTGATTTAACAACTGCTGATAGGAAAATAGATCCTGTAAATGATTTTCTTAGTGCAATGTTCAGCGAAGCACAGATATATCTGAATAATCAACAAATTTCCTATTCCTCGCATACATATCCATTTCGATCGTATATTGAAAAACTACTGAATTATAATGCAAATACAAAAACAACTCATCTTCATAGCGCAATGTGGTTTAAAGATACTGCCGGTCATATGGACAGTGTGGTCGATAATAATAATCAGGGTTTTAAACAGCGCCTACTTCTCACAGCATTCAGTCAGCCCTTTAAATTAGTGGGCTATATTCATGGTGATATTTTCAATCAGGAAAAATTTATATTGAGTGGTGTATAGCTGTGTATTAAGCTAATTCCAGCCAAACCCGTATTTTGTCTAATGGGCGAGACTGGAGGTGAGGGAAAAGTTGTAATTACAGATGCAACACTGTTTGTGAAAAAGGTTGATGTGTCTCCCACGGCGAAAATAGCACAAAATAAAGTATTGCAAAATCCTAAATTTAGAGTAAAATACCCGATAACAAAGGTGCAGGTGAAGACAGAGACTTTACCTCAGTTCATTATGGACACCACTCTTCCAGATTTATTTTCCGACATAGTGCCTATACGTATTATTATTGGGTTTGTTACTAATACAGCTTTCAACGGTACTTATCAGACAAATCCTTTTAATTGTAAGCATTTCAGTATGTCATTCTTTACATTGTATATCGACAGAATTCCTGTTCCATCTAGACCACTACAGCCAGATTTTTATAATAAGCTACATATATAAGTTATACAAGCATATTCTACGATATTTACAGGTTCTGGTATTTATTATTCTAATCAAGGTAATGATATTTCACTTGCCGAATATCTTAATGGTTATACTCTACTCGTGTTTAACTCCCGATTCTAATGCTAGTGTTGCATTTCATACTAGCACCCAGCGACAGGGAAGTGTACGATTAGAGGTTCATTTTAAGCAAGAACTGCCATCTCCTGTAACAGCTGTTATTTACGGTGAATTCTCCTTAGAACTAGAAATTGATTTCCAGAGAAAAATATATATTAATTAAAAATGTTAAATATCCTTGAACTTTATGAGGCACTACAACAGACTTTGCCTAAAAATCATTTCATAGGTCACAGATCAACTTCCTTCGTTTATTCATACATTGTCTGCACCCATTATTATAAATACTGATCCTAGTAATAAGCCCGGTGAACATTGAGTTGCTGTTTATATTTCTAATTCAGGGCACGGTGAATATTATGACAGCTATGACCTTCCACCATACATACGGTATCATATAAGGTTTTCAAACGAAACTGTTTATTTGATACGTTGAATAATAGACGCATTCAAGGTGATTTATCTCAATTCTTTGGACACTATTGTTTTCTCTATTTAGCATGTTGTGCATCTGGTTATTCACTTCTTAAATAAATTCTCAACTGGCAACACTAATGTTAGCGATATTATGCTTTATTCGTTTATGAGAATGGTCCCTGGCGCGAGATTAATATCTCCGTAAACCATGCGTGTGTAGGTCCCTCGCGCGAGATTAAGTTCTCCGTAAACCATGCGTGTGTAGGTCCCTGGCGCGAGATTAAGTTCTCCGTAAACCATTCGCGCGCGCGTGTGTGTGTGTGTGGTTGATCGCGAGATGAATAGCCAGATGAGTTTAGTTAGCAGTATACACAAAAACTTCAAATTTATGTTACAGTGTAGATTATAATGGAGGCCTTGTGTAATCTTTAATATGTTTCTATGTATAATAAAATGTTTTAGTATAACAAAAGGAAATATTTTAAAAAATAGTATTTTTTTCATAAATTGGTTATATAATATAAAGTACCTAGGTCACTCGATGCCCCCATACCAAATGTGAAAACAGAATTTAATATGTCTAGCCGTTTACGAGATATACAGGATTAAATATTTGACCTTTGACTAGGTTGTAGGGGGTGGTGTAGAAACTGACTTCAGTAGTCCTCGTAATCGCTGCTATGTAAAAGAGCTTCGTAATTTGGGTTAGGTTAACTAGCATCTATTCCTGTGTATTTGTGTAATTTCTGCTATTGTGCACTGGTGTAATCTCTAGGTGTGGATGGAAATAAGGGTTACCAAAAGAGCTGTGCTGTGTTCGAATTTCTGGTATGTTAAGTAGTGGCTGAAAAAAAGCTTCGTACCCTCTGCTATGCTAAATAGGGCTGAAAAATAGTTCCTAGCCTTTTATGAAATGCGACACGGCGGCTTCAAACCTCCGCTATGTTAAATAAGGCTTCGTACCCTTTTATGGAATCTCTGCTAGGGGTTAGAAAATAGATTCGTAGCCTTTCGTGCACTGATGTGAAGAGAGCTTCGTACCTTCTGCTATTCTGCACTAGGGGTTGTAATCTCTGCTAGGTTAAATCTAGTTTAATTCATGTGTGATGTGTTAAATAGGGGTTGGGAAAATTGGTGCTGTGTTGGAATAAACCTGTAAATCCGTTGCCTGTGTAATCTGTGCTATGGTGCTGTGCACTAGGGAGTTGAGAAAGAGCTTCGTAACCTTTTCTGTAATCTCTGCTATGTTAAATAGGGGTTGAAAAAGGGGTCGTAGCCTTTCATAGAGTTGGAGGGCGTAATGTGTGGGTTAGGTAATTTCTGCCATGTTAAATAGGGGTTGAATAAAGGTGCCGTAGCCTTTCACGAAATGAGGAATGAAAAAAGGGGTCCTAGCCTTTTATGGAATCTCTTCTATTGTGCACTGTGTCGGGTTAATCTCGACTATGTTAAATAGGTCAATGGATTGTACCCCTGTAGCTTCGTAGCCTTATGCACTATGTGGGGTTAATCTCTGCTATGTTAAATAGGGGATGAAAAATAGTATTTTATAAAATTTCTGCTATGTTAAATAGGGGTTCGTAGTCCATCTCTGTTATGGTGCTGTGTAGGGGATGAAAAAGAGCTTCGTAGTCTTTTATGAAATATTTGCTAGGGGATGAAAAGTGTGTTCGTAGTCTATTATAAATAGGGGATGCGAAAAAAGGGATCGTTGCCTTTCATAAGGGCTGAGAAAATGTGCTCGTAGCCTTTTATACATTATGAACAAAAACTGCGACACAGCTTATCGTACAGCCCTAGAAAATCGACTCCTTGCTATCAGCCAGGTACAGGGAAAACGTGCCATTTTCAAGGAAGTGAGATCAAGTGTCGCTACAGCTACTAACATGGCAAAGGTAATATTTTCTTTTCCGGGAATAGCTTTCGATATGGAGAATTTGGTTTCGCATTTGCTATTATTCTAACCACGCGCTTCTGCAATCTAAATAGAGGTAAGGTTTTCGTAACATTTCCCCATAACATTATGCCGTATTTCATACGAGAATGAAACAGTGCATAATATAGACTTTTAGCAGCTTCCAGACTAACTTTCTTGCTAACACTCCTAACTGCATAACATAGTTTGCTTAGTTTATTTACAGTATTCATAATGTGATTCTCCCAGGTTAAATTTAATTTAATTTCGACCCCCAAAAGTTCGTATTTTCGAAGTAGTTTATTGAATTATTGCGTGTGTTAAGATCGAGTTTAACAGGTCGTGCCGCAGTGTTACGCAAATAAAGAGCTACGGTTTTTCCTGTGTTCAATATAAGGCCATTGTTGTTGAACCAAATAGATAGTTGATTTAACTCATGTGTACTTTTATTAAACAGTGAATTTACATTATCATTCATTATTAATATATTATTGTCATCTGCATATGAAAAAACATCACAGTTTTCTAAAGATACTGCAAGATCATTTATATATAAGAGAAATAAGATGGGCCCGAAAATGGATCCTTGGGGTACACCACATGAAATTATTTTTTGCTCTAGAAGTATGATTCTGGTAAACATTATTTATAATACCATATATTTCTACAATTTGCTTGCGATTCATAAGGTAACTTTGAAACCACTTATTAGCTACTCCCCGAATACCATAAAACCACATTTAATTTAATAGAAGTTTATGGTTGACCATATCAAAGGCTTTTGAGGGGTCTAAAAAGATGCCTGTGTAAAGTTCTTTCCGTTCTAAACTACTTCTAACTTTTCCCAGGAAATCATATATCGCTGTGTCCGTACCTTTGTAAATACAATTCTCTTAAAACTAGCGATACATGATCTAAGTAAATATCAAGCAACAAACAGAGATATTAATTTAAAGTAGAAATTTTGTGAAACATTATTAGAAATCTTCATGAGTCTTGACTAACTTGGCAAGAAAGTACTGTACTTTATTCCAGTTTTTTATGCCCATCTTTATTCTTCAACACAAATTACAATGATCTACGACCATACTCATCATAACCACAGGAATGACATAGGCCATATTTTTAGAAGTAGGAGCAAAATTTATTGTTGAAGTCACGCTTGTGATGAAACTAATTCTATCCTGTCCATTTTTCAATAATAATACTGTTTATTACATTAAAAAACTGTCATTCAAAAAGTAGTGATACATTGTTCATTTTGTGATAACATACATTTTTAAATAAGTTAAAAACTCATTGCTGGGCTTGCTGCAAAAGTTAATAAATACCGAAAAGTTGATGTTGCAAGTACCAAAATTCCCTATAACGTATTTCTAAACAACTTTTGCGCATGTCGCTATTCAATTGAGGACATTGCCGGAAGAAGGGCACATAACGCAAAAACACATTTTTGGTAAACAGTTGGTAAAGATTTAGGTTGAATATTACCAAGAAGTTTGTGAAGAATATTTATGTCGTTGACGCCAGTATAAAGCGCATAGAATCAGATTTGAAAACTGTTAACTAACCTCATAGAATTCAAAGTTTGCGTAAAAAATTAGTGAAAATTGTGTATGCATGTTATGTGCCCTTTTTCCAGAAATCAAAGATTTCATGGTGCCACAGCCTAAACGGCTGGAGCTAGAAAAACGACATTTGGTATGACGGTACATCACCACCAGTAGATTAAGAAAATATTACAAAACGTTGAAAAAGTCGCCAAATTGGATCCAAAATGGCAGCCAAAATGAATTTTTCATAAAATACACAGCCTAAGCGGCTGGAGTGGAGATAGAAAAACGATATTTGGTATGACGGTACATCATCACCACTAATACATCATCACCATTACGAAAATATTACAAAATGTCTCCAAAGACGCCATCTTGGATCCAAAATGGCGGGCTCCAAAAATTAATCTTCAGCACCGTTTCAGCTAGAGAATTTAGCATAAAAGTGTATTATCAAGAGTAGTTGAGGAATATATTACAACATTTTAAAAAAGTTACCATCTTGGATTCAAAATGGCCGCCAAAAACTTTTTCAACCTCGTTTGAGCTAGAGATACGAAATTTCGCATAAAGGTGTAGTATCAAGAATAGTATAGGAAAATATTACATTTTGAAAAGTCATCACCTTGGATTCAAACTGGCCGCCAGAAAACATTTTCAACACAGTTTGCGCTAGAAATAAGAAATTAGGCATAAAGGTGTATTATTAAGAGTAGTTTAGGAAAATATTGTAACATTTTGAAAAAGTCGCCATCTTGGATCCAAAGTGGCCGCCCAAAAACATTTTAAACACCATTCTAGCTATGGCACTAATTTATACCATTCACTTTAAATCGAAAAGAATTTTTTTTCCGGTGACGGGCTAATCCACTTATTTCATGTGTGATCTGAATAGACCAATCTTTCTGTCGCACTGTGTAAATGATTGGCCTCTGACAGAAATCATATGAATAAGTTCTACACAAAACACATTGCTGAACCATGAACAAAATTGATCATTGTCGAGTTGTTTTGTCCTCCAGCAGGGTCCGAAAGCAAGACGACAGTTTTCACTTGCGGAAACTTTTCTACGTATTTCTTTCTACCAAGCTAACGAATAAAGATATTGGCTTGAAATGTGCATGACATGTATAAAAGAACATGGCGGATCGTTTAAAGCAATTGCCGGAAAAAGGGCACATAGGTCTATTATATATTGACATTGCCAACCTGCCGTCAAAATGCATTCTTTTTTCTTGTCAATGGACACATTGTCACCTATGATAAACATGCTGTGATATTATTATAGTGAGTTTGGAGATATCGTTTTGCCGCAATCTGCAGTCGCATCAACGAAACTTTCGCTCATCGCGTAGAGTCTCGCTAGAAAGACTACTTAATACTATAAAATCACGTTGAATTGGAATTGGATAAATGTAAAGAAATGAGAGAGGAACAATATTCAAGATAAAAGAGAAGAAAACTAGAGAATTTAAGTAATCGTACCAGGAATATTTAAGAAAAAGAGTCCGATTGTTTATAGAAAGTGACAGAGAACAGTGTACTAGCTGCAACTTGTCCATTAACCCCAGTTTTTAAAGTGAGCCGGAACGGACCGGTACAGATTTGCGGTAAGAAAAACAGAACCGGAACGGTGTTTCTATAAGAATAAATAATTTTTGATCTGAAATTAAATATAGCGTAGACACGCGTTACATTGAACATTAAGAATTAAAAGCGTAAGTCTAGTTCTCCTTCTTCATTTTCCCTGGGAAAATATTTTCCAGAAAAAATAAGTTACCTACAGATTTTGTGGAAAATCTTACCCTTATGTTCGACACCCACACTTGGGAAGAAATGAGAAAATGTATTGTAGCAATTTATTCCTTCCTGAAACTCACACACTAATAGCAAAATACACTGCCAAAATGAAGAGCATGAAAACATATCCTGGATCACTTTACAAATCTGCTGTCTCTGCCAGTCAGATTATGCTCCTCAAACGAGTAATGGGTGGGAGGAATCACAATAAACCAGAGAATATTTATTCAAGCTCTGTTGGATGGACTTAAACGAAAAATGTACGACATGACCGGGCTCGAGCCAGCGCAGAGGTAATAGTGCTATTAACAACTGTTATTATTGAAGTTTTAGCAATAAAGGCGTGTATGGAAATCCAACAAGGAATTGCAATAGTGACCTTTTTATCAATAAGAATACCATTCCGGTAAG
Source organism: Lepisma saccharinum (assembly GCA_022664845.1). Lineage (NCBI taxonomy): Eukaryota > Metazoa > Arthropoda > Insecta > Zygentoma > Lepismatidae > Lepisma > Lepisma saccharinum. The sequence continues at coordinate 21,649 of JAGDQP010014691.1, read as the reverse complement.
AACTCTCATCCACATTAGACAGTGATTAACGTCCTAGAAGCCATACTTTCCTTAGTCCACTGTTGTTACCTTTGTGTCAAAGTGTGCAATGATGGCTACAAGAATAAATTATTCCGCCATTTGTAAAATTAAGGCTAGTGATACGATTTCTTAGCGTAAAAGGCTATAATTGGGTAAAACAATCACATCACAACTGTACTGTGACATACATTCAGACCTGAGAAGTGCCATTCAGAGCCGATGACGTGGAATTTTGCCGTAAGGAATTGTTCTTCTTCATTACAATAGGCACCCACGCACTGTTGACCACACTGCAGACGATTCAAAAGTTTCGATGAGATCTTTCTGCCTTTGTTTACTTCACTAACCTTACCAACTAACTAACTAATTCTATGGCTTAAGGAACTTGCAGGTTCTTCGCCACAGTAACAAGCGTTCGTCATTGGATGCTATCCTGGGCAACTTCAAGCCAGTTTTCATTACGGACACCTACCTCTCGAAGATACCTCCTAATATTGACCTCCCAATAACGTCTCGGTCTTCCCAACGGTCTCTTTTTATCCGACTTTCCAACCAAGATGGAATGTAATCTTCGTTTTTTCCCCATCCGAGCTACATGGCCTACCCCTCTTAGTCGTCCCAATTTAATCATTCTTACGATATCGGGTGAGTCGTACAGTCCGTGGAGTTCTTCAATATGTAGTTTTCTCCAGTCATCTCGTCAAGTTTCTCAAAACCTTATTTTCAAACACGCGTAATTTATGTTCATCTGCTAGTGTCGTACTCGACTTTCGCAACCGTAATGTATTACCAGCAGAATAACCGTAATGCATATTTTCAAATTCAATTTTCTTGATATTAATCGCGAGGTTAGGAGTTTCTGGACTCAATAGAAACATGTGTTGCCCGATACTAAGCGAGTTTTTATTTCTTCTGTGACTTCGTTTTTACTTGTCACATATGAAGGGTCTACGGAAAGAAATGTCAAACTCCAATTGAATTGATTTTGAGAAAAATGAAATCTAAAATTTAAAGAGTAATAACTAAAACTCTGAGTGTACTATGAAGAAGAATTTATTCTTGCTAGTAGAAAATATTATTTTCTATTGTGTATTACTTTCTGATTACTATAATACCAGCTGTAGGAAAGAGGAGTTTGATGCTTTTTTCCTTGAAACTCATCATCATTCCTGTCAATGAAACAAACACTGCATTTCAACAACTGTTCTTTTTATCCACCAACTTACGAGGGGCTTCGCTTCAGTCAGAATATTCATCACATGAATCTGCTTCCTAAGCACGTTTGGTAGATTTGCAATGTGGAATGTTTTCGTAGAATTATCGTGCTTCGGGATCAATGCAGAATTCTTTCAAAGGCTGCAGGTCCTGCCGTCCTGGTATTTATTAATATTAACGGGAATTGGGGCTAGGTATGCTTCCTTAGGCTGAGCTATAGCAATATTGCTTCTCATTGGTATTACGACATGAGAGTTGTAATATCCAATATAGGTTTCACGGTGACACAAATCTTCTGTTGTTTCCTGCTGTAATATTGAATTCTTTGATCGGTCTATTTGGAAATAGACAATTTTTCACATAGTCTTTTTCCAGTGTGTCACTTCACTTTCTGAAAAGCTGCCGTTCACATTATTACTTGAATTTTTTTCTGATTTCTTTCTTGAATCTTGAAACACTTGTACCCGAGGGCTTTTCGGCTTTTCAACCACAGCCTTCTGGTTAATCAAACCCGTGTTCTTACCGCATTGAAGATAAGAATATCCTCTTACTGAAAAAACGATGTGCACTGCATCAATTGTTTGCGATATGTACCATGTAGTGAAAATAACGAAACACTGTGTAGGTTCTTTTTTTTCCCTGCACATGAATCACAGAAAACGTATAGCACTCGGATTTCTTTGTCAATGATATAGTCCAACATTGACACAACCTCATCAGCACATTTTTTGGCAATGGTTTGGTCATTCATGTAGAAAACGAATCTCGCTGTGGAAAACATGAATTTTGAAATTAAAAAGTAAAAGTTGCCGCTTATAGTAGACATCGCTTGTGGCGATATTTGGCGTTGGCATTTTTTTTAAAGTCAATTACTATGGCTTCTTTAGTGTCACCTTGTAGAACGAGATCGCGAGATTTCGCTACCTTCTTCTCTTGGAATCAGGTGCAACGGTTATTTTTTCAGCATCTGAATCGCTGTTGTTCTCGTCTATTACTATCTCTTACACTGACAGCCAGCCGTATTCAGAAACGTTTTTCCCAAGTGACTAGCGCTGTACGAACGAGTGATTAACAATCTTTTAACATTGGTAGTCACTCCGAAAAAGTTTCTGAATACGACTGTGTATGTTCAAATGCAATAAACTTAAATTTACAGAAGAAAAGCAGCTTCACAATGACACAACTACTAGTACCGAAAAAAGACTCAGCTGTATTGCGCATGAACAAGCAAGAGAGTGTAGAGCGGTGTAGTTTGGTGGTTCTTTCCTTGTACTCGTGGACTCTTATGTTTATTTCCTTGTATATTGAATTTTCACACGCTTATTTCTCGGTAATGTGTGACGTTTTACCCGAACTGGAAATATGTGCAGAATAAGTTTAAAATAAGCTATTATATGGTATCATTATCTCAATTTTCATAAAAAGTTGAGTTTAATGTTTCTTTCCGTGAACCCTTCATATGCTCTCAAGTATTTAAATTTGTTTACATTATCTATGATCTCATTTCTAATTATTAAGTTTTTATTTCCTTCATTTCCTGTATTTCGGCTTGTTATCATATATTTTGTTTTCTCTATGTTTACCTGTAGACCTATTTCATCGCGCGCTTCTACTAACACCTCGGTGTTGCTTTGCAGTGTATCTATATCTTCCACTATTAAATCTACACCATCCTCATATACAAACAGTGGATTCAAACCATTCAATGTTAGTCTCTTTTTGTCTCCTTTTATGTTAAAATCCGCATATTGTAATGCAAAGTTAAACATTAATGGTGATAAGGCATAACCTTGTTTCAATCCGTTGCGAATCTCGAAACTATCTGACATATTATTATTTATCCGTACTCTGCTTATGGGATTGCTGAGACACATCCTCACAAGTTGAACCATTTTTTCGGGATTCTAAATCGTATTAGGATACTATATAACTTTTTCCTATTAACAGAATCATATGTTTTCTTAAAATCAATGAATGACTAGTGAACTGTCCCATCATATTCCCATTTCTTCTCCAAAGTTTGTCTCAAGGCAATAATCTGGTCCAACGTGTATCTATTTCTTCTAAATCCACATTGGTGATCTCCAATTATTTCATCTAAGTATACACTTAGGCGTGTTAACAGAATATTACTTAATACTTTGAAACAGGTTGCAAGTAACGAGATTCCGCGGTAATTATTACAGTCCGAAATATGCCTTTTTTGTGAATCGGAACAACTATTATTGAGATTTTTCATTTCTGCAGAATCTCCATCCTTCTACATATAGTACATATCAATTTATATTCTTCCTTCATTAGTACTATTCCTCCCACTTTAATTAATTCGGCTGAAATTTTGTCTATTCCTGGTGATTTGAAATTTTTCAATTTCTTTATTAACATTTCGACCTCGGTCTCGTTAGGTTCGCGTATCCACGGTTCTGCGGTATATATTTCAAATTCCTCTGTTTGTTCTCGGTTATGTATATTAAGAAGTTTGTTGAAATAACTTTTCCACACATCGACAATTTTAGTCGGATCTGCTTGAAGATCTCCACGTTCATTTGTAATCATTCCTAATCTCGGATTGTAACCTTTTCTTAATGAGTTTACCCCTTTGTATAGATCTCTTATGTTATTTGTCTTACCTTTTTCCTCTATTTCCCGAGTCTTCTGTGTCAGATATTCTCGCTTTCAGTTTCTGAACCCACGTGTGGCATTGCGTTTCGCTTTGCTGTATTGGTTGGTATTTGCTTCGCTTTTATTACTTATCCATCGTTGCCTTGCTTGTTTTGGTTCCTCGTGAAGCGTCTCTCTCCAAACACTTCATAACAGTGTTTTGCTCCATGCAACACTAACACGAATTCAGCCAGACAGCTTGAACTCAACTATCAAGGGCTGGACCGTTAAACTGAAAGAATATCGCAGAAACACCTCTCAGGAGGGTGAAAAATATGTAATACAACCGTATAGAACGGGTGAAAGAAAAAGAAAGAGAAGAGGGTGCTTAAAGATAACACCACAAGAAATAAGCAATAAACATGAGTCGAACTAATTGTAAATTTCTTATTGTAATTCAGTGCACTCTATGTATTTATATTTTGTTAATCATTGTACCTACCTGACGTTGTCTGTTGCCATACTGGCTTAATGACAATAAAATTACTATTATTATTAATATTACTGTCCAACAAATACAACTTAAGCACTCCTCAAACCAAAGCACTACTGTTCAATAAAAAAAATCACATGACTATATCATCTTAATGGAGTGCTATCCTCAAAGAAAGGAGCATTAAAATCTTGAAACGTCGACAAGCTATCAAAGTACACATTGACCCAACTCCTCACTCGATTCACACATCTTTAAGCCTCATAAAAGAGAAGAATGCAGTAGTACATGACGAGGAGAAAGCGTAATAATTATTCAAAGTACCTTATTCATATTTATTATTAGTAGTATTATTGCTCCTGTACTCAACACAAAAGGGAAACTGGAACAAGTGGTCAACACAAAAGAGACTATAATTAGGTCAGTTCCTATCGGCACTATCCATTATGAGCGATTCTTCACCTTATCAAGAAAAACCAGGCACACGTATTAAAATATCAATATATATTCATCAACATTAAACTCCAGGCTGAAAATACTCCGTAGACTATAAAATTAATAGTTGCGGTCACTCGACACCTTCCCCCAACATTCAGCCAATAATGAAAAATAAATCTCACTTCGACGAAGAGCCTGCAAAATAATCAGCACTTAAAAAGTCCTGTAAGTGATCAAAATAAGATTCATCGTAGCACCACTCAATTGCTCCAATAGTGTTTAATCTTTACGTAAACTCATCTGAGATACCTCCAGTGCCAGTCAACCAAATGACCGGTTGAGTACAAGAACATTTTATGCAGTAAAAGTTATATAGGTCATATACTAAATTATTATCACATCATCAAAAAAGAAGAAGAAGAAGAAGAAAGAAGAACATAGGAGAAAGAAAGAAGGAAAAATAACTCCGGATAATGCCGAACAAGCGAAGAGGGGGGAGAAAAAAGGAAACCCCAAACAACTTCACGTCTGGCAGAGGAACATTACTTGGTTAACGAGAAATTAAAATAACTATTCAAGAACGCTGTTTAAAAATTATTTCAAAAAAATCAGTAATATAAATCTATTACACTCTAGTTCTATACTATAGGCAAATTCAGTTCAAACTATGAAAATAAACATTGAAATATTTTTGTTCGACGTTTCAAAATATATATATATATATATATATATATATATATATATTTTTGTGCTTTTATATATATTTTATTTAATAAATTGAGTTAAGTTACAATTATCTATAAACTTCAAAGCTTTCTTGGCTTACATATATTACAAACAGCTTTTCTTAAAGCTCAATATCATTCATTGACTAGAATTGAGTCGTCCACTTGCAAAAGCTGTTAAACGCATCATAAACGGAACGGAGAAAATGGGCGAAAACGTTTTACGGCTGAATCACTCAACGGATATCATTTATGTTTTGTCTTTAGATTCGCAAAATGTTCCTGGATCGACTGTTAAAATCAGTATAATCTCACTTAAACCGTTCTTTTTATTTTCAAAAATTTAGTTTTTACTTAACAGGTTTCGCAAGTGTAAAGCAAATTAGACGGGTTTTGCTAGTGGACGTTCGGCCATCTTGCGAACGTACCCACTTGAATATGCATTTTACACTTTCTAAAGATGTTAAATAAATGTTTGCAATAATGACAACCGAAAGCTTGAATCTTCTTACAGAGCCATTTCTAGTAAATTTTGGTAATTATGCATAAAAGTAATTAAAAATCAAAGTTTTGGTACATTTTTGTTATTGAATTTGAAAAATTATACTTAGAACAAGGAACTTAAAACACGTAATGTGAGTGACTCACGTACATAGCAGCAGCATGTTGGCTTCTGAAATAAACAAACAAACATTCCTAACAAACAAACAGTGCATAAAAATTCATGAATTAAAAATAGACATAAAATGAAAATAGTCTTCTGAGATGCGAAGGTTGAGATGTTCACGCATCGATGTTACCAAAAACTACGGCATTTCGTACATTTACGAAATGTCAATATCCTGTTCGTCTAACAGCTCAAAAAGATTTTCTGGGGTAATATTTGCTTTCGCAGGATCAACGTCTATAAACTGAGACTCGATGACTGCAATTTCAATCTTATTTGCACTGTTTGCATTGTCACTCATCTTAAATAAATAATATTTTATCAGCCTAATAACACAGTTGCTACACACACTTCGGTTACGGTTAACTTCAACAAAGTCATGTAAATAAACAACGCACTATTGATTATAGACACAACGCGGTCGAAAGCAGTGTTGACAATATCATTGCGTGAAAATCAAAGCTGCCGAAATAAACTATAGGGAGAGGAAAAAGCAAAACATTGTTTTTGAATCCCCTCAATGTAAAGTTTAGAGATTTTAACAGGTTTTGCATGTGTATCGTTCCGAGCGGCCATCTTGCAATTGCGATTTAGCTAGCTTTGCAAGTTAATTTTTTTAACAGGTTTTGCTTGCGTAACCATAGCAAATTTGACAGGTTTTGCTAGTGGACGTGACTTTCGCATTGCATTTTTAAGCGATTTTAGAGTGTTTTGCTTCTGGCTAACTTCAGATCTTTAAAGAGGACGCGGAGACAATTCAAACGACCTTTATAACTTGATTTTTCTAAAAATTGTCGTTTAACAGGTTTTGCACGAGAACGACTCAAATGTTTAAATTTTTCACAAATTAGTTATAAATACAGTAGGAAAAGTCGAAATTGCTGATGTTTACTAAATGAGAAACAAAAATTCAACGTTTTACATTTTGAACGTAATTTTATTTAACGATTTTGTTTTATCAACAAGGCATTAATCAAAGTCTTTTGCATTTCAAATTAATAATAATCTTCCGAATAAGTAAGTTAAAGCATTTCTTAATCACGCATTCAAATTTAAGTACTAAAGTCCTGAAACAAGATATATTACATGACCTTGACACACGAAAACCACAGTATTACACTTTGTATATGAAACACGAAGAAATACATAATTTTTCCCTTTTATCCATAATTTTAAATTTAAAGAATTACAGAATAAAGCAGGTTTAGATTAAGGGGGCCTTGCAACTGACATTTTTGTACAAATGACATATCGGACACGAAACCCATATATATATTACTATACCTATATACAACGGGTGAGTGAACGGTTTAGTTACACGAAATTTTGGGTTACATAAAATAAAGTTAAGCCGAAACAAGGTAGGATAGCAAACCTCACTCATCCGGAGACAACGCTGAAGGATTTTTAACACATATCACAAACAGTTAAGACAGGGTACCGTCTTCCCTGAATTTTGCAGGTTGTTAAAATAATAGTATTTCCGAATGAGGTTTAAAAGGAGGTGTCTTAGTCATGAAAGTACAAACACTATAAACAAGGGACGTTTGACAAATGACGCACATACACACACACACTCAACATAGATAATGGTTAACTTGTGAAAGTTCTCTCCTAAACTTTACCTTGTACTCAAGTATGACAACCCACTGTTACGTAACATCCATAATGAACTTATATTTATTTATGTTCAGTGACCTTGTAAGTAATATTACAACAACTTAACCCATTTTTCTTTATATTGTTTCATTTTTAAATAATTTTCCGAAATCGAGGCAGCACACGTTTGTAGAGCTGGAATAGAGGTGTAATTTAAGCTATCATGTTGTTAAAATTGTAAGACTTTAAGAAAACAGTTTTCGAAATAAAGACAGAATTTAAATTAAACATCACCACACTTGTCTTCAGTTTGAGAATGTTTTAATTAGATAAACACACGAAAAGAAGTAAACTATTTGCTCCACGGTAAACGTATTGGATAGTCAAAACTTCAAGTTTGGAAATTAAAAATCCCAATCCGTCAACGTGGCCACATGGAATCATATTTGAATGCAGCAAACAGCCATCAACGGTTAAGATATTAATATAAAGATTCCTTAACTGACCGGAATTTCCTTCGAATGACTATTAGGAGCTCTCACATTAAATTACTTAGTGGTAATTAAATTTATCCAGGAGAGTTCTTCATATGCCCTCCATTAACAAAAGGGAACAACGCCTACATCGCTCGCAGCTAATAGAGACATCTACAAGTGTCACGTGACACAGGCGTTAAGCAGAAAATCCACAAAACCAAAACAAAAGTGGAAAAAAACTCGACAGCGAGAAACTATCGCCAAAACAAAACCGTAGTTAATACTATCAGATTGCACAAATTGACAAGAACATCGCAAAAATAGGTCTTAACTTATGGCGGATTATCACACATCTTACATCATAAGCAGCCAATCAAAACAGCACACGGGTTACTCAGATATTACTTGGCAAAGTCGATAAAAATAATAAATTAATAAACAACGTACCATATAATACCGTCAGAGATCACTTCTATCAGGCAGACGACACAAGCGTAAGTGGAATCCTCTATCGGTAAATGCGTAAACTATTCAAATGGAAAAAATTACAAGAAAGCTAGAATGTTTGTTTTCTGCTGTTTCTTCTCACCTACACGTTCCTTCGCTGCGCCATTAACTGTTTCACGAATTGCCTCCCACTGCTTACTTACATCAATTTCATTATTAATATCATCTTTATTATTACTAGAGTCGGTTAAGATTTGGAACCTATTTGAGAGTTCGAGTTGGTAATCTACTTTTACGGTCGGATTATTTAATCGTTTAACTTCGAAATTCAGTTGGTTTGATCTTTTGCTTGCTTTGTTCGCGATGCATGCATAACTTTTCCCTCATTTTTGATCACTAACTGATGGTCGACCTTAACTTTCCCTCCTTTGTAAGACCTAAGGTCCATTATGTTAGTATATCTTCGTCTATCTTCTAATACGTGATCGATCTGGATGAGAGTTTTGTCACCCGGCGATACTCATGTGTATTTGTGTTCAAATTATGTGCTTTTGCCAGTAGGTTTTTCGAAATCGCGAAAGTTATGTCTTTCTCCATTGTTATTGCTGATTTCATGAATGCTGTATTTGCCTATAGTATTTTCCTCCCTCCCTATCTTAGCGTTGAAATCACCCAACACAATTTTCGTCTTATACTTCGGTAATCAGTCAAACAAACTTTCTAACGTATCGTAGAATGTATCTTTGTCGTTTCCATCAGCCTCCTCGGTCGGAGCATATACATTTATTAAAACCGTCTTGCACCATCAAGTAAGTATCGTAACGTACAATAGTCTTTCGTTTACGAACTCTATATTCTGAACCGCCTGAAGGATACTGTCCTTAATTCGTAATCCTGCTCCAAAATTGTGTGACTGAGTTCCTGCGTAGTAGAAAGTGTACTTGTTCTGTGGGATGCTATCTGAAGAGAGCCTATTTTGTATAACGTTCGTACGTTCCACGTTCCTATTATAAAATCTTTTTAAATTCTGTTCTTTAAGCCTCCTGAAGCAATTTCCGCCCGGAGATCCGAATGAAGGACTAGTTTACCTCCGGAATATTTTACCCGAGGATAATCCATGAACCATATGCTACCACTCTTTGACATGATTTAGCAGCGTCGTGTTGTCTGCTCTATGATCACTCAGTAAGGGCAGACATTCAATATGTCGTTCTCTGTCCATATCTGAGCCTTGCCGATGTCATTCATCCTCAACCTAAGAGTATTAATGGTGAAGTTGCTTCCCTTTACGATGATATTTTTGTTCGAGGTTATCTTCCCCTAGCCTTTGTCTTCCCCTTGACTTGTACTAACGCCAAGGCAGCAGACCTGGTTTTGGTCCCCCCGGAATATTTCCGGTAACCCACCATATCTGGTCGGCATTCCCCTATCCGTCGCCTGGGGAGATGCCTGACCAGTAACTTCAGACCGGTTACTAACCTTATTAAATATTTTTTCTATTTTAATCTACATAGTTCATTAATATAAAAATTTAAACTCACAAGGAACTCGCCTGATGTCAGAGTCTGATTTTGATTAAAATTCGTATGTAGGTACAGTGCCTAGGTAACCCTTCACAGCCAAAATTATAGGTGCTGCCGTCAACAAATAATGACAGGAGAACCCGAAAAAGATGGAAGTGGAGAGCAATTAAATCGAATACAGAGTACGGAAAACGCCTTTTCATTTATAAACTGTTACATATATTGAAAGTAAGTGGCTATTAATGGATACTAGACAGGAGATGATACATGCTGAATGGTATGACGACAGTGACCGCCATGTCGTCACTACAGTGACCGCTATGCTTCAAAATTTTTAAATAGTAAGTGGGCCATGTGACAAATCAATCTGTGATGGAATGTTCCAAGAAACCTATGAAGTCAATTTTTGCATAACTCTAATCCTGTACGATAAAATAACACGTGAAATTGACCTGGAGAATATGAGAGTTGAATGATGAAAAAAACACTTTTTGTTGAAACAGTTGAAGGAACGAAAACCAACGGCTTCACAAGAGGTACCAGCATGTTGGAAAACATGAACTTCATGGCCGCAACATGAAGTGCACTATAAAGTTTTAAATACACTAACGGAAAATGAAGTCCTAATTCAAGAAGACGTAATGCTACGTGAAAGTGACCTTCTCCAGTTCAATTTCACGTGTTATTTCATCGTACATTATAAATGCACTACAAAGTAGCACCGACGACTAAGTAGAAACTTGCGATGGGATATGCTTACATGTGAACGTATAGAAAACAAAATACATATTAACAGGCTGAAGGATGAAGGAAATAGAGACAAAAAAGCCCAATAAGAATGAGATCATAGAGGAAAGAAACAAATTTAAGTATTCGTACTTATTATTTACGTAACAAACAAAAACGAGGTCACAGAAGAAATAAAAAGTCGCTTGGCATCGGGGAAACTAAGTCTGCTAACCCAGAAGCTCCTAACCCTGCGATTAATATAATAAAAGTTGAAACTGAAAATATATAGAACAGTTATTCTGCTGGTATACTTAATGGTTCCGAAAGTTGGAATATTACCTTGGTAGATAAACATAAATTATGTGTAAAACGTGTTTTAAGATTTTCACAACGTATGTCTGACATTTTACTAATAAAACTCTTTTTCGGATATTATTTGTGGTTTATTTATTTTGAACCCGACGATCGTTTCTTAAACCTCCCTGCTCACATCGTCAGGGAATCTTGTTTGATGTTAAATTACAATGCACATAATAAAAACGTTAGAACATTGGTTTATAAATTTTACCAGTTTACAATATACGTTTAGTCTATTATTATTTTCTTTTAAAATTTGAAATTCTTTGTTGTCCTAGGCAGATTGTTATGCCTGTTCATCTGATGTCGTTGTTTTTTGACTTACAAACAAACAATAGACAATGCATTACTTTATTAAATAGATTACGATCTCTTAAATCTATTAAATAGATTAAATAGAAACATGTAACATGTAACAACCATACGACAACCCCACACACATCCCCAACTCTCTGACACTCCTTTTTGTGACTGTTCTCCTATAATTACTGAAGACATCAATCATCTCCTTTTCCAATGCCCACTATATTCAAAAGATCGTAAACAGCTAATAAATACATTATGCAAAATTTATCATACCCACCACTTTGTATAGAATTTTTATTACACAACCCATCTCCTAAAATTGGATACATATTACTTAAATTTTTTAAGAAAAACAAAATTAAATTATAATCAAAATCAATGTTACTTTCAACTTCATTTATCATCAGAACTTTTTAACTACCAATTGAACTCATCTGAACCCTTAATATTTAACAAATATTGTAAATATTTTAACAAATCTCTTGATTCAATTAATGAAACTATCACATAACAAATTTATTTCCAAAAGAATAGCAATACCGGTACTCGTATCAAGAAATTTCAAACTTAAAAACAGACAAATTATTTCCTTCAAAGTAGTCTTCTGTACACTACAAACCCCTTATCCATCAGCAGCCCAAACTCAGACTCCTTTAATTTCACAAATTTTCATTTCTTCTCTGATTTCCTTCTCAATCTCTCTAAAATCAAATATATTATAAATGTAAAATGTTCTAGTTTTTCAAATCAAATCTATCATAGAAGCAAGTATTTAACCTTCTTTATTTATCCCACAAAACGTACTTCATCAAAAGGCAAAAAGAACAAGATTATAAAAATCACCTAACAAAAGACAAATGAAGAAGATAAGTGATCCCGAAGAGAACTTTACTGGTAAGAATGAGAATATACCTATTCTCAAATGCCATATAAAATAGAAAAAAAAGCCAATAGAATTAAGAAGAATATTCCCAGAAGAAATCATTGAAGTTTTTTACATGTGCTGACTTATACATATTTCATGTATGGTAACAAGTTTTATGAGCAAAAGGACGGTGTAGCGATGTGATCACCATAATCTCCTGTAATCACAAACTTCTACATGAAGAAATTTGAAAAAGTTGCTTTAGAATCAGCAAAAAGGTACGTGGATGGTACTTCTGTTATATGGCCCCACGGGATGGAACAACTTTAAATATTCCTTAAACATTTAAATAGTATAAATTAAAGAATTAAGTTCACAATGGAATTGGAAAAGAATGGACGACTCCCGATTTTAGACATTTTGGTTTATAAAATGACAAATTTAAAATTAGGCCATAAAATGTACAGCCGACGCACTCGGACCTGTACTTAAATGCAGATTCTTATCATCATCCGGCACAAAAACAGACTGTTATATCCACATTAGAGCACAGGGCGTTGCAAATCTCAGATGAAGGTAACAAGAAACAAGAATTATCGCATGTGTGCCAAACCTTACAGAAGAATAGATAAAGGGAAAACTACAGCAACAACTTCAAGGAAGAAAGAAGATAAGATTGAATGAGGAGAATCAAGATAAACTTTATGCGGTGTTGCTATTTGTGAGAGGCATTGATAATAAATTATGCAGGGAATTTAAAAAGTATAATATACAAATATGTTTTGTTCCAAATAGGAAAATAAAACAGTTCCTCAGAACTTCGAAAAACACACTTGCTCTTAAGATGCAAGGAGTATATGAAATAAAATGTAAATGTGGCGCGTGTTATATTGGACAGACTGATCGTACAGTGCAGTCTAAGATGAAAGAACATATTAGAGCTCTAAAGTATGGTTATTTACAAAAGTCAACCATTGCAGAACACTCGATTGAAGAAAAACATAGAATACTGTTTGAAGAAATGCGAATTCTACATCCTGAAAACAGAATATATAACAGAATGGTTCTGGAATCGGAGGAAATTGAGTTAAACGATAACACAATGAATAAAGAAAATGTGTTTTGTAATTAGTGATAGGTGGAAAGTATTTTAGGAAGCATATCGATATCAGACGGACGGGCATAACAATCTTCATATTATAACAAAGAATTTTAAATTTAAAAAGGAAATAATAGTAGACTCAACGTATATTTTAAACTATACAACAATGTCCTAACGTTTTTATCATGTGTATTGTAATTTAACATCAAACAAGATCCCCTGACGATGTGAGCAGAAAGGCTTACGAAACTATTTTCGTGTTCAAAACAAACGAATATTCGAAAAATGAGTTTTCTTAACAAATTGTGTGTGTTTGAAAATAAGGTTTTGAGATAGGCCGAAACGGGAGGAAATAACAGAGAATGGAGGAGCTACTTAATAAAGAACTTCACAGACTGTACGATTCACCCGATGCTGTAAGAATAACGGTATTATGACAAGTTGGGCAGGCTATGTAGCTTAAAAGGGGAAAACGAAAAATATATTTCATCGTGTTGCGAAGCCATTGGGAGGACAATATTAGAAGGTAACTTCGACAGTTAGGTGTTCGTGATAAAAATTGACTTGATCTTACCCAGGATAGAATCTAATGGCGAAAGTTTGTTACTGCAGGTTACGGGTTATTAACATAAGTTTGGTTGGAATCAGTTCAGTCATTCTCATCTGATGCACAAATATGTGTTTAATTATTGAGCCTCGTTACCATACAAATAGTAAATAATTTAATTTCCTAATATGGTTGAAGTCTTGATGATAGTCATACCAAGTTTAAGACTAATTGGTTTAACCTCTCTTATATGATGAGCAAATGTAACTTTTTAAGAAATGAGCCTTGTTAACACGGAAACGATAATGGGTTTAATATTCTAAATTATCTAAAATCCTCAGACCACTACCATTTATCATCGTTGAAATTGTTTAACCGTTCATACCTGCCATGGAAATGTTTTTCTAGTGTTTGAGTGCCCTTAAAATGAAACTGGTAATTAGCATGACGTATCTTAGTATCTAGAGCATAAATTAATTGTATTCCCTTACATGTCAAGTTTGACTGGATTGAGTTCAATCGTCCCTACGTAATGTTCAAAGTTGTGTTTTATAAATTAGTCTCGTTGCTATGGAAACGGTAACTGTTTTTACTTTCCAATAACGTTAAAGCATTAAAGGTCGAGAGAGTACTATACAATCATCCAAAGTTTGAGGCGAATCTGTTTAATCGTTTTTACATTGTGCTCTAATATAACCTTTAACAAATTTGTCTCGTAAGCATGGAAACGATTATGAGCTTATATTTTAATATTTCTAAAACCTGGAACGTCCACTCACTGTACACCACAATATCTATTTCGGTTGGAATTGGTCCAGTCGTTCGTACGTGTTATTTTTAAATTATCGTTACAATGGAACGATCATAAATCAGAAGCCTTTTAAACGTTCTCCAGCATTACCTCGGTCAGTTTTGTGAAAATTGGTAATTATCGGTCCAAAGACCTAACAGTAGTCCAGAAGTTCACGAAAGAGCAAAAACATTATTATTATTAAATAATAATAATAGACATGAAAGCAAAGATGTTGGTTCAGAAATGATTTTGTCTCAACCATGTGACTATATTAGACGGTTCTTTCTAATACTTTAAATAAATGTTCAATTTTACAGGATAATTTCCCATAAAATCCATACTGGAACATCATCTCCACACTAAAAATTGTTTTTGAATACGAATTTTGCAACTTGTGTTTATGCCAAGCTCAATCATTTACAACTTTTAATATTGGACGCACACGGTGGAGAAAATTTTAATTTAATAATTTTCCGAGTATGTTAAATTTTTAGAAGTAAATATTGAAGTAAACCTCAACTTTTCACTTCATTGTTCAATGAAACAAATATATTTTATCTAATGTTAATATCGCTTATGCACTTCAGTGGAGCTATCGGACAAATTTTTCACGCAGATGCATGAGTATTCATGCGTATTACATAGAACATGACCAGTACATTGCAAATGGTCTAGATATCCTGCTTTTTTAAAGGTAGTTTTGCTGTACAAAAACATTTCTGATTATAAAAATTATATAAATCTATCTTATATTATTCATATAATATCTTCTATTAAATGTTTTTTTTCTTTTCTTTTCTTTTTAATGAAAAAGCTCTCTACCTCACCTATTCCACTTCATCTATGCTTTCTACCTCACCTATCCCACTTCATCTATAACAATATGAAATATGTTGGTTCCTTTCTCGTACATTTCTCCTTTTAAGGCTATTAAATTTATTTGAAAACTTTATAAACTTAGAACAAATATAAACATAATGCTATCTGCTTACACTATAAAATCGTGGGTCTTACATGAATCCAAATAAGAAATTTACGTAAAACAGTTCAACACGAAATTTTCACACAATTATTTATGTGAGGAAACGTCCAACCCAAATCTGACCGCTATCTTTCCAACTTCTCTTTTAGGTCTATATCGGCAGTTCTCGTTAGGTGGTCAGCTGGGAGGTTGGGAGCAAGGGGCGAAGGTGAGAAAGTTGCACGGTCACGCGAGTGACTCACATGTTGTGTGACGCTCTGTTGTTTATGCAGATTAAGGACCAAACACCTTGCTCTTATTTTTCCTGATTACGCATTAAGAAGAATAAGTTTTCCACCATTTTTTTTTTTTTTTGGTGGTACTTTTTATTAATCTTTTATCCTGCAAAATGTGCTACAGAAGTGTTTCAGCATTTATATTTTTGAACGGAAACAATTACATATTTAGCCATCTTAATCCGTCTACCTGCCTGTTTTGTGAAGACAATAAAGAAAATCGTATGACGCTCACGCATCATTGTCCTCACCTCTTGACCTACCGTTATATTTAACTACGTGTGAGTTTGTGCGTGTGTTCCCGTATGTATGTGTGTTCCAAAATAACTTCTGGTTCGTAATCCGATAATCTTCCAAAATAAATGTAAGATGATTGAAAATTCTCAGAATTTTGTCTCGTTAAAATAACTATTATAGAAACAAACGTAAAACTTGAATCCACATTTTCCATGCACTTGAATAAATTCTGTTTTCACTTATTCATCTACAACAGCAACAGCTATTTTTCTGTTAGGGTGGTGGGAGGAGACATAATACATTCTATTAATGTTTAAACGTAAATTAGATCAATAAGAGAAAGAAATACATTACTGTTGTTTTCTAGATATTATGTAGTTAGGAAAGTTCTAGAGATTTCGCGATTCGAATATGGATATTATGACAGTACGGCCTTATATCCATCTTGAATTTAAAAAAACAACACCTTTTTGACAAGGTTGATAAACTTTAATAACAAACAGAAACTAAAGTGTAACAATTTCGGAAGTATACCACCTCCTTCGTCAGACTTCACTCTACAACTAAACATAGAAAATGACTTAAGCAAACAAGACAACAAGAAAGAAGATCGCCTTTTACTTTTCACCAAACAGGGGTCAGTACTAATAAAAAAAATCGAATGATTCGACTATGTACTATCATGGCCAAAATTATGTTCACATGACTTTGTTATACACGATTTTTCTCTAAGCCTACAAGATAGACCACCCAACTAACGTTGAGTCGGCGGTGTGTGATTCTGAGAGAGTGTGAGTGAGCGAGCAAGGGTTGGAATTTTCTTTTCTTTAAGAGAAATCATTATCGCATGTCCTGGCTTCTGGAAAGATATTTGTGGTTTCTTGTAGTATGTACGAAAGAATGAAAAAAAAGAGCGAGAGAGATCGCATTTGAAACAGCAAAACAGGGAACCTAACGCAATTTTACTTTAGTTGGGCCATTAGTTGAAATTTACTGAAAGACTTAATTTAATTTGTCCAGTAAAAAAAAATCCTTACCGAACATGAAGAAACGAAAATGAACGTTGAAACCTATGGTTACTAGGTAATTGTTTCTTTCTTAATGAATCGAGTATTCCATAGAACACTAATGTTATGCACGAAAGACAAGACAAAACATGTGTTTCTATCAGTACTTAAAATGGGGCACGATATTTATGCTTTGTAATTTCTGATATTATGTTGTCATTTATGTTACAAAGAAGATGTTAGCAGCAAAATACACAAAATATGTTGCATGATATATATCACAGTCATATTCAATCCACTAGTGGATGAGGTCTTTTTCCGAAGGGAGGAGTATATATATATATATATATATATATATATATATATATATATATATATTGGTGTTCAACAGATACAAATAAAAGTATGAATCTTTGAGCATCGTATGGAGAATATCTGAGATAAATTAAGATCTTTCCCTTTCCAGAAAAATATATGTGTGTGTGCGTGCATGTGATAAACGTAGATATGAGTATGTTTCGTTCCAAACGGCCAACATATCTAACTTTGGAGAGTGTTGGTTTCGAATTCGGGAGGTCCTCGGTTCGGTACCAGCGGTTGACTGTCCTGACTTAGGATTTCCCAGTGTTTTCCTCAGTCACGCCAGGCATGTACCGGGATGATACCTTCACTTTACGTCCTGGCCGACTCCCTACCGCATTTCACAAAACCTTATCTTTGAGTGATCCATAGGTGCCTAAAAGCTATAAATAAGATGCAAACCCAACGAGTAAAATATATAAACCTGTCGCTCTGTGAATCGGCATATTGCTTCTTAATGCCGTGTTGATGGATCGACATGGAGACCGAGATCGATCAAGTGACCGTAGCTCAGTTGCTATAGCGTTGGCTTAGCAATCGAAAGCTGTTAGTACGACCATCTATCCTGACTGAAGTAGTACCGGGCAATTTTCCTCACGACACGAATAAAATAATGTTTATAATAATCTGCAGAGATAGAATAAACACACACACACTCACATAATGACAGAGAGTGTGTGTAGGAGAAGGAATTAGTAAGAGAGAAAGAGAAAAAAAAATTGATTAAGTCATGGAAAGAAAGAGAAGGATAGAGAAAGATCAATGAAAACCTTGAAACTAGATTGATGTATTATTACCTAAAGAACAAACGCAAACACAAGGTTTACTTTCTGATTCTAGCTAGTGATGCTTCTTTTCTCTCAGACGCAAAGAGAATTTCTGATTGAGTTATGTAAATAGTTGAAGGTACCAGTTTAGTCGAAAAAATATGGCGCTAACTGCGAATCGAACCCGGGTCACCGGAATGAAAGGTGAAGACGAAACCACTGCACCACACATCTCGCTTCTAAAACTCTACGCAACACATGTTACAGTTGTCCTGTGTTAAAGAAGTACCGTACAAGAAAACTTGACGCTTCAGGTCAATGACTTCTTCGTATTTGCACTGTTAATACACAGATACTTTAGTATGAATCTTCCAACTAATATTCGTCGTCGTCTTCTTTTTCTACAAGGACGTTCCTACCAAAGGGAATTCGGCTAGCTGCTTCCACATTTATTAGTTTTCGACGTTCACGAACAGAAGTGTCTATTCGATTGTTCACTTTTGCCTTGTAAAAATATCTTCGGCAAGAAGAGGGGTTCGAACCTACATTAATCATTTTCAATACTCAGTAGTCTGACGTCGTTCCACTGGACTAATGTTCCTAGCTGAAGCTATATCTCCAGAAATATTATTACTATGTTCAGCGGCCGGTTTCTCAAAACTTTTGGAACAGTTTTACTAGTCTCTACACTATTAATATCAATTCGCTTCACAAGTCCCTGTTTCTCAAACTTACAGTTGTAAAATACTAGCTACAAGTCAACGGACTAGTATCACAATGTGACTAGTATTACTAGTGATTCTGTTTCTTGAAATAACAGTGTAGTCGTCTACACTTGTAACCCACAAGTAAATGTCCACAAGTATCTGCAGACTCTTTATCGTATGTAGATGAATCGTTACAAGCCAAGATTTACTTTTTACTAGAAAAGTATAATTGATAAGAGTTTGGAAACGGAACTACGTACATACATTTTTCAAATGGATTCTAATTTTATATAAAAAAAAATATGGTATAGTATCAAGTAATTTTGATACTATAAAGTGTTTTGAGAGGTTGTCTTGAGGATCTAAAATCTGAAATCACATCGTTAATAATTTCTAGTACATGACATTTCTGGAATAGAATAATTGCTTTCAGTTAACTTGAATCTGAAATTATTTGTAATCAGTTGCTAAAGCTATTATTGAAAGTATGCGTCTGAAATATTTCACTGTGGCAAGTCTTGATTAGCGTAAATATGCACGTAGATATTAATTTGTTTCTAACTATACAGTTCATGATCATATTTCATGTAAACTTGTATCAAAAGATAACTTTTCATTTGAATTCTAAAATGATTCCAACTTTACTCAATGTTTCAACATAATAATTGTTTTCTTGTGTTTCCTCATTTAAATGTAATACTCTTTTTCTTGTGTTGCTTCTAAACAGAATCAGAGAAGACAATTGGGTAATATTTGTTTTTAGAAGTAAAGTAAAAAGTTGTTTTATGTTTTGTCTAACTTTGGTTGGCTTGCAATTTAGATATGTAATTCTTTATGACTAACCTAAGTTACGACTTTATGACTAACCTTAACCTAACCTAAGATCTTTTCGTTTATCATCGTGCAAATATGATTTTACTTCACTATACTTTTTGAGTTGAAAAGCATTCATCATTTTACGAAGATATACATTTTGCACGAATTAGAGTCCTGCAAATCCAGGCACGCACCAATCCCGACCGACACGTGCAACTCCTACCTCGTTAATTCATCCTGGTTGGCCCGGTGGTTAACGTATTGAAAAGCTGATCAAACCTGGG
>JAGDQP010014690.1:0-44551 GCA_022664845.1 Lepisma saccharinum | reverse complement strand
TCTTCATTGTATACATTTTTCGGTTAGTTGTCTTGAATTTCACACAAAAATGACGCTTCTATTTCTATTCTGTGAATTTCCATATGTGTTAAAAGATTTCATTACGAATTGTAAGGGCCGCCATATTGATGACGTCATAACCCTTAAACCCGAAGTGGGATTCTTTGGGACTTGCTGTGAGTAATACAGAAAAAGTAGTAGCTACTACATATTGCAACATGTTTCGATTTCTTTGAATGTCCAGGTTTATGTTTAATATCACTGTACTAATTACATTAGGCCTATATCTCCCGTTTTAGAGAATATGTCTGATTACAACCGGCTATTGTCTTAGTTTCCATCTATGAGACGAAGATATCTGTTTCAAAGAATAGCGAAGTATAAGGAATGTTTAACAAAATACGCATATTTACGACGTAAATTATCAGGCATCACTAAAGCTAATGATAACTAGTATATGTATTTAGATAGATATATGGTATTGTTAGTTTTTAAGACCGAATATATGGTAAATGTATTTCATACACAGATGCTTGCGAGCTTCTTTGGTTGTGGCGAACTTACTCTTATCATTGTCGTTCCATTGGGGATATGTACGATAGTGAAGTCAATGTTTGCCACTCCAGTATTACTCGTTTTCTTCTCCATCTAATTAAAAGAAACATATTTTGTATCCGTACTAACCTTGATAAACAGAGAGATTAGTCGCAGCTTTAACCTGCCGTTGTTGCTGCCCATGTGTCGAGACTCGCGGAAAGAATGCTGTAGACATTTCTTGCCAAATGGTAACAAAGTGGTCGAGTTAGTTTTACACTTACTTAGTTGGTCTAAGGTCTTCCTTTCCTTTTTCTCATTTGGCAAATATTACCATGGTTAGATTCTTTCTTGCCAGACAAAATCAATTCCTATATTTTTTTTATTTTTATAACCTTTGTGCATGGCATCCCCTATATCCTGTGTCTTTCTCCAATAGCAAATGAAGATGCCTGACTTTGCGTAGATTCTGAGAGGATATCAGTCTCTCTTGTCAAGGAATGGATGTATAAATATGAAATATATATATAATGAAATATAAACTGCTTGTTTTAATTTTTAATATGGATCGAAAATAAACGCATTTAATCCTTCTTAGAATATGTTCCTTGATATTTATATTTCAAATAAACTGAACAAATTGTTACTGTGCTTGCAGTCAAGTAAAAGATTCTGTATTCACCAACGTTTCAAGCACGGTCATATTTGTGCTAATTCACAGGATTATGTTTGTTTGTACTTGAAACGTTTTTCAATACAAATCATCTGACACGACCTGGGAAGCCCAAGAACAATTTATCGAGGCCTTATTTAAAGTTTACAGTTAAATTGAACTATATTAAAGTAATTAATCCACTAATTATTAACATACATCTTTTACTGTTCTGAAGAAATGATAAAATGAATTATATGTACTAGCAATTCATTTTATTTTAATTGTCATGGAGATAAAATGGACATAGTTGAGAAAAATAGAAAATATTAACAATGTAGCCTTGTTTTAAAATTTTAATATATTTTAGTTGAAAATTCGTTAAACGTGAAAAGAATTGATATTGATAATGATCTCGAGGAGGAAGATTATGATGTTGATATTCAGATGGTATCAGAAAGGTTAGTAGAGCAGGAAAAATGTAGGAGAACGTGAGGTGGAAAGTACACAAGAAGCACATTCATTGCATGATTGCGTAACATACCTATGAGGCTGCCTAATGTAGCATAAATGCTAAAAATGTAATTTCGTTTTAGTGAGAAATGTCTTATTAATTGCCGAATGTAACATATATGCTACATATTATATATTTTAACCAACATGACCAATAAAACCAATCGCGATGAAATCTCACTCTTAGGCCACAAGAAAGCATTATCATTGAGGGAATGGATATTTTATTGGTTAAACTTAGGCTCAGGTTTGAAGAGGTTAGACGGTAAAATATAAGTGTTGCAGCATAATCAGAGTGGGTTGAAATCGACAGCGAATGCATCTTGTAATAAAAACCAGGACTTTTCACATGAAAGGAATATCACTGAGTAGGAAAGAGATATTAGGACCAGTGGCCAGGTACCATCTAAGAAACTGAAAACACCACTAACATATAACAGGTTTCGGATAATGGGTGATCACAAGCCAAATAAAATGAAGCTATGGACATCTTCTGTTCAGAAGGAAAGAATACCACTAATTCAGCGAACGCGGAGAAGAGAAAACAAATATCCGAAGAGCAGAAAACTTCTTACACGAAAAAGACTAGCAGTTGATTTGTGCTAAAATTGTATCTAACCGTACGGATTCACAACACTCAGGAAAAAAGGAAAAGCTGCACAACCTGGTAATTAGAAGAAAAAGAAGCGTTTTGTGGCCGATATCAACTGGTGGCATCAAAATTTGGAATCTATATCTACAAGTATGAAACAACTTCATATGAAGGAAATGAGGCCACAGTTGTGAAACAACTGTGAATACACCAAGCTAAAAAGGATAAAATGATATACACACAAGAAGAAAAAGGAAGTAAGACATCCTCTATATTCGGTAAGAACATATACTTGATTTCACCTCTGGTAGCTTCCTGTCTATCTAAGGATAAGGATAAGTGATGGCTGGAACTACCGTAACGTTATGATGGCTGCAAATAAAAAAGAACATTGTCACACTGACAAAAATATTACTGTCATGGTCAAGATGAGTAAAGATTATAAGCTTATAATGTAAAATTCAAAATTCAAAACTAAGTATGACAGAATGGAATAATGAAGATGGGCAAGGCTAGGATCATGGTGCGGGATAAGTTTGTTTTACATGAACTTAAGTCACATGGTCTACTTGATCCTGAATACTTTTCCATGTGGTTTATCTTTCTGTTCAGAGCTACCATGAAGGTTCCAACTAATCTTCAACCAACACACTCCACATCTAATTGAAAACCGGAAACCTTTTGTTGTATCTAGAATGTTGTTCCATAGGTACGGAATACGTACGGAATAATTTAAGCATCTTCAAATTTGGCGAAGACAAGTCTCGCCCAAGATACCGATGAGGGATGTTCCTAGTGGGTGTCATGGAGATAAAGTGGACATAGTTGAGACAAATAGAAAATAATACCAATCTTGTAATGTTATAAAATACAAATATACAGGGTTAGCTTAAAAGAAATAGACAACTTTAGTGGTCCACCAAATGAAGAGTTTTAGGGTCCACTTACATGAGTTGTAGGGTACATCTTGAAGTTTTTGTGGTACAACTACAGATGTTCTCTGTGTGATCCTTTGGTTACACGGAAAACATCTAGTCTCTAGTCCAATTCTTCCCAAACACGCGTCAAAGTCTGACTGTCCACCAATGCAATAGCATCTCTGATTCGTTCTTTCAGTTGCGTCAGACTGTGAGAGAGGGGGAAACATACACTGTATCTTTTATGAAGCCCCATAGAAAGTAATCACACGGTGTGAGGTCTGGACTTCTTGGTGGTCATTTAGTCAAAGCCATGTTCTCCTGCGTTGAGCGACCAATCCACCGCCGAGGAAGAACTCTGTCAAGGTAACCCCTGGCATCGGAATGCCAGTGTGGTGGGGCTCCATCCTGCACAAATATGAATTTGTCACTATCGTCTTGAAATTGTGGTATCAACCATTGTTGCAACATGTCTAGGTACGTGCTTCCAGTAACGGTTGTTTCTTGAAAAAAGAACGGTCCATACACCTTTTTGGGCGATACAGGACAAAACACGTTACCCTTCGGGGAGTCCCTAATCTGCTCCACAATCTCGTGAGGGTTTTCACTTCCCCATATACGCACGTTATGTTTGTTTACGACACCACTAATGTGAAAGGTTGATTCGTCTCCAAATCTAAGCAGCTGAAGGAAGTCATCTTGTGCTTCACAAAGATTTTGTATGTACACACAAAACTCTAAAAACGTTGCCGTTTGTCACTTTCACTCAGACTTTGCAGTAATTGCAATCGATATGGATAGAGCTTGAGACGTTTGCGTAGAATGTTCCAGACAGTCTTTTGAGGGATATCAAGTTCCTTTCCTGCACGTGTCGTTGATTTCCTCGGGCTGCGAGCGTAGCTCGCACGAACGCGCTCAACTGTTTCATTTGACACTGGAGGTCTTCCCATGGATTTCTTCTTACACAGACAACCTGTTTCTTCAAATTTATGCACCTAGTCATAAATGGACTGCCGTGTGGGTGGTTGTTTCCCATACTTTGCCCTAAAATGACGTTGCACGACAGTAACTGAATTTGTCTTGGCATATTCCACAACACAAAACGCCTTCTCAACTGGACTCGCCATATTCTTCCTAGCCACGTCAAGGTCAAGTTCGAGGGCAAGGGCGCTTACGTCACACACCCGTCACTGAAACAAAAGAAAAACTGTCAGCCGCAAAACTTCAAGTATGTACGCATGTAACACAGGAAAAATATTTTTGCTGCAAACAATACATAACATTTTATACATAGTACAACTTGTCTATTTCTTTTAGGCTAACCATTTCTGTTGCAAATTTGCTAAATGTTCAAAGAAAGAATTTATTATATTTTTGTATTATTAATTAGCTAAAGCTAATTGTTTGTGTTTGACACGTTTAATGTGTTAGTTATGATATTTAGTGTTCAGTCTTTTACTTCATTAAAGCTATTATTAAATATATCTTAAATGAAATATATGGTGTTCAGTGTATAATATTTAATGAAAAAGTAGCGTATTTTAAGAAAAAAATATTAATATTAATAATGTTCTTTAAATATTTACAAACAGTAACAATTTCCCTCTTGGTGATGTTCCTTTCCGTGTTTCACAACTTTCGTGTTGTCGGTTCCTCTACAACAGAACAGAATTTAGTTATAAAGGTGCTTCACTTGAGACATTATATCACGGAAGAATGAAACTTATCAACACATCAATTGTGATGAAATGTTGACAGTTTCTTCCTAGTCTAAAGAAATCATTGTGAAGCACAGAAGACAGAGTCAATTTAATAATACTTATAATTCAGTGTTTCTTTTCATTCGTTATTTTATTCTACTTACAAACTCGATTAGGTTTATGTTTAAGGTTCCATGCTGTGCATGGATTGTGTATGTACCTATTTTGTAAATATTTAGTACACGATGTATCCCCAAATCCGCATGATAATAATAATAACAACTTTAAAGAAGGAGTAATTGTAAAATAGTTTGCAACACCATTACAATATTGTAAACAAGTGAACTTTCCTGAACAGCAGTTTCTCAATGCATCTTCAAAACTTTGGTTACGAAGAAACACGGTATTGAGAATAATCACCTAGGAAAGAGAAAGAAATTATTATGGATGATGGAAAAACAATGGGACCTTGAACAAACAGGTGGAACACATTCACGACGTTAAAGTTTCAAAGTTGCAAATAACTTTGCGTAAAAAAGGAGAAGCTAGAAAGCAACTTGTCAACGGAATAGAACGAGGAAATAAAATTAAAAGAGCCAAACATTCTTCAGTAAACAACTCTTTTAGACAGTTGCTATAAAGTTAGGTAAGAAAGTTAATAGACCGAGTTTGGTGAAAAAAATGACTTTTATTTTCTATCAAAAGCTCTGTAGTAGACTCAGGGATAGAGTATGAAAACGTACAAACTGAAGACAGAAATGGAAATTTCTCTTCAAAAGTTTAAACTTTTATTTGACAAGGGCATTGTGCCCAGTGTAAGAATATATACTTTGTTTGTCTATTTATATATTCATCTTAGGGGTTTCCCCAGTACTCTGGATATTAGAAAAATTACTTTGTCAGTTTGGAATAATATTGCTTCCAGAATGTACTCTTCTGTAGGATTTACAAAATGTCCTAAAAGCAAATTGAATTATTTGTTTTAAATAAAACTATATTGCGTTATTTGTTGTGTAGTGATTTAATTAAAGTCAGACAATTGTTTCATTAGCCTTCATGCTAACATCGTGTGGGATATTGTTTTATATTAACTTACAGTTATTGCAATAACGCTTTCATAATAAGAACTGCAAATGTATATCAAACAAGGCCGCCTGACGATGTTAGCAGGA
Organism: Lepisma saccharinum; assembly: GCA_022664845.1. Classification (NCBI taxonomy): domain Eukaryota; kingdom Metazoa; phylum Arthropoda; class Insecta; order Zygentoma; family Lepismatidae; genus Lepisma; species Lepisma saccharinum. The sequence goes on along the minus strand of JAGDQP010014690.1, from coordinate 38,471 downwards.
AGGCTAACGAAACGATCGTCGAGCTTTAATCAAAATGCAAGTCTGAAAACATGAATTTATTGTTATTTTTATCTCTAAACAAGTAAGTAAGAACGTAATGCTGAGAATATTAGATATGAAAAGGAATTCTGTTTGGACTTTATTCAACAATATGAAAGAATATGATTCCTAGATATTTACTCTCCGGCAGCAAATTTGGACACAGTAACATTAATCATGTTTAACCTCCCGCGACAAGTAAAAGAAATAATTACACTCAAGATGGTCTACTCTATGTAGGGTTTGTTAATAAAATAGTAGGGATGTTAGTGGAGATGTAATCCTAACCTTATGCCAATTTATATCAGTTTATTTCTTCCTTCATATACAAATGACCTTTACGATACTCGTAAAAGTTAAGAGTAAGCTGTATGTGATTAAGAATAAATCGTTTAGTTGAAGAGATGGTTCACATTCTTCTAGAAGTGATAATTTATTTTGTTGGAGGCATGTACAGGGTGTTATATGTCCAACATAGCAACTTACATAAACTCAACATTTCTTCTGAAAGCGGAAGTTTCTTAAAACTAAAATATTTGATATTAACTCAAAAAACAAGGCTTCATGTTATTAGTTTTCTTGTATCCAATAAGAAAATTGTTAACCACTACGTCAGTTACCTAAGAAATTATCATTAAGAAGAATTATATATCATTAAGAAACATTAATGTAACCGGAGAAAATAATTATCGCATGCGGGGAAAGAACCAATGTTATTCGAATTAAAATGCAATAACCATTCATACTACACTCAACTACAGCAACTACACTCAACAAATTTATATGCTGTTGTACTTGAATCTAATCTGTTTGATGAATCTATTCGAATGCAGACTAATCTACTGTGTAGTAACCGCTTCAATTAAAGGTAATGTTAACCTTGCAAATAGTTTTATTAACATATATGTAAAACAGAATGCAACATACTCTGAAGGTGTAGGCTCGAAGATCATCAAGAACACTTAAGTTTGTAGACAATTCTTACATATTTATATCAATTCAGTTTAGTCGAATACAGCACACATCTTGTAGACTTCTCGTAAAATATCGTATATTTCTTTTCACGCTGCTTCGTAACTCAAGAACTTAAATCAATGCAGCGCCATTATATCAAATCTGAATCTTGTTGATTCCATCGCAACTAAGCCAAGGACAGTAAAATCTAGTTGCCATAACTAGATGACGTCATCAGCTAATAAACAATGAAATACATATCATTAAGAAACATTAATGTAACCGGAGGAAATAACTGTCGTATATGGGAAAAGAAATAAGTAGTCACAACTGAATACTCTCACTCACATCACTCATCCACTTTCTCACGAAAGCGAAATCTAGTTTCGAACACATAACAAATCTCAATTTCAAAAAGTATGTAATATTTACATAACATTACAAGAAATAAAAAAATATATATATTCACATCATTTTAAACTCACTGTGCTAGTAGAGTATACGTTGTTCACGTAATAACAACTCATTTCATATTTGTAGTTTTTAAAATATATTAGTTCCTTGAAGCAGTCTCAAATTGTTAAGAACTTATAACTTCTAAGTATAATATTGTAGTCCCATAAATTCAGCATACTACTAATTACTCTATAAATTTTTCAATAATGATAACACCTTATCTAGCTCTCCATTTGCTATCCAGTGTTGTAAATTATGTCTTTGACTTTCGTATTCATGTGTTATGAATAGGTGAGCAAATCCTTTATGATGCACCCATTCTTCTACATTAACTTCTGACGATATGTACTTCAGTATTACTTTGTAATTACTTGCCCATAGAATTTTTGTCTTTATTTTACATATTTTTCGACTTTATTTGTTTTGTAGAGTCTTCTTGATTAATAATTGAACTTCTTCGTTCTCTTGGGGAAATTATTTGATGATCAACACAATTTCTTCTCTTCATCAATTCGAACAGATGTCATATGCTGATCTTTTAACTACTTCTGATGTAATATTTCAATGACTTTGTTTTTTAACTTATGTAGACAGCTATCGAACATTCTTTCCAAACAAGCTTCCGTTAATAATTCAACTTTTTGATCTTCATTTTTTTATCTTCCACTTCGTTATCTCATCCAATAATGCTCATTGATTGGTTAAAAGTGCTTCAATCTGTTGCATAATGGTTCCGCAGATATAACCTTCTTTGATATTTGATTATCGCCGATTTGGAGCTAACTGATCCAATGATTCAACACTAATAGACACACTCGTAAGAGTAGCTAAAGTAATAAAAAATGATAGAGGTATCACCTTTGAACCGTGTCTAATCGGGATAGTAGCAGTACTTAATGTTTCCAATTCTGTTTGATCGATAAACTTTCCTCATGACATTTTTGTTGATGAAATTCGATACCCTTAATGGCTACTAACTGATTTATCGGCATCAAATTGCACGTGATTCCCGTTTTCACTATTGCTGGAAATTCTGTTTCGTTGTATTTAATGTTTAGACCTAGCAATTGTGATTTCTCTGTTGTGTTGCAAGAATCATCACTAGTATTAATCTGAGTCAAAATGTCATATAAACGAGGTGTGTTAATGATTTCAACAAACGGTAACATTTCTAATTGCTTTGATACTAATTTAATAGGATTAGATTGCTCCACCGTTTTTCCAAAACACACCCTAGCTAAATGACCTTTTTTCAATCATTTACGGCATACTAAATTCTTCGCATAAGAATTAGTGTCTTTGTAAGCTCGACCACATCTATAACATGTTCTCTTGGGTGAATCATGAAATTGAACCCAGCGTTGATCTGCTCGTGACTTTGAAGACTGAAATTGTTGTACGGCAAACGATCGTATGGCTTGGATTCCTTATTCTGTAAAACGACGGCCTCTTTCTCTACTTGTTCCTCTATGGCTATAATTTCAATTGCTTTATGTAAATCAAGTTGAGGTTTGGCTAGAAGTCTCTTTCTAGTACTATCGTGTCGTATGTCCGTAACTAATTGATCTCTCAAAGCGTCATATAAGTATTCCCCAAATGTACAACTCATAGATTGTCTTTTAATTTTGAGAATGAAAACCTGGGAATACTGAAATTCTGCTTGTCTCATAACGTGAAATTTAGACCTTTCAACGATATCGTTCGTCTTAGCTGCAAAGCGTTCCAACATCTTAAGTTTGAAATTAGGATAGGTTAGATCATTAACCACCTGAGGTGTGAAGATATCCTTTATTAATGCATATAGATATTACCATATTGTCTTTGTGAATACTATACAACTGACAATAATTTTCGAACTGGTCCAGCAAGAGTTCCATGGACATATAATGGTGGTCAAACTTTTCCAGCACAGGTGCTCTTGATGACTCCATAACTGCGTCAGTAATTGTTGTACTTGAATCTAATCTGTTTGATGAATCTATTCGAATACAGACTATTCCACTATGTAGTTACAGCTTTATTGAAAGGTAACGTTAACCTTGCAAATACTTTTATTAACGTGTATGTAAAGCATAATGAAACATACTCTGAAGGTTCAAGTTCGAAGATCATCAAGAACACTTAAGCTTGTAGACAGACAATTCTCACATATTAGTCTTAATTCCATATAGTCTAATACAGTACCTATCTTGACAATTGTAGACGTCTCGCAAAACATCGTAGATTTCTCTACACACTGCTTCGTAACTCAATAACTCAAATCAATGCAGCGACATATATCAAATCTGAATCTTGTTGATTCCATCTCAAATAAGCAACCAAATGAAGGACAATAAAAACTGATTTCCACAACTAGATGACGTCATGAGCCAATAAACAATGAAATAAGTAGTCTAAACTGAAAACTATCACATCATATTCATACCATTTTTCTCCATCTCCATAATCACTGCAAGTATTTTACAGCTTTATGTCCTAAACATCTGGGAATTTTCTATAGCATTGCATTTATTGAGACATTATGTTAGAAATGCTACTAGTTATTTACGTGTAATAAAATCTTCGTGGCTATAAGAAATATCAAAATAGCGGGTTTTACTTACTGATATTTTAATGTTATTGTGTTCTAGTGGACGTGTAGTTTTCCATTAGTTCAATTTGGTGGAAATGTAAGTCTTCATACTAATTTTTCTATTTTTATTGGTAAGGGAATGAGAAAACAAAAATTTTGATTATGCCTGCAGCATGAATAGTTGTGAGTTAAGTTGGAAAGCGTTGCACTTGTATGATTGTTACTAAAATTTGGATGTCTGTTCAAATTATAAGGAATAAATGAAATAAGTAAAATAATCATAGGTTGCTATATTTAATTTTAGTAACTTTTTTAACGTGCGAAGAAAACTATGAGTATTCTGTCTACATAGCAGTTTGAGACTCAAAGATCTCTGGATAATGTAAATTAATTGTGGTCTGTCACTATTTCCAATTGGATACAGATGATGTAAACAGAAAGATCTTGAGCTTTTAGTGCATTCCGAATCACAATATTCATGCAAAATGACCTAACAGAAGGTCGAATGTGAGATTCTAGATTACCAAACGGTGATGGAACTGCTGGTTTATAGAGGACACGATATAAGAACAAGACATTGGATTATTCATGATAAGAAGGCCTCATTAGCAAATATTCATTTAAACACAAATATGTAGTGCACAGAATTGCTTTTGTTAGTAACAATAACTTCATTTTTAATTTTATTGTTATAACAGTTACTTTTGTTATTTTACACTATTTTCTGTGCTGAAACATGAAAACAACCTACTCAAAACACAAGTAACAATTAATAATTAATAATATTATTTTGCTCCAGTTCTTTATTTTTGAGCTTCTTAAACGCTTAATAATCTCATCACGTACCTATGAGATAAAATTAGCAGCGAATAATTGGATTCTAGATAAAAAATAAATTAATATTAAAAAAAAGTAAGACACAAGTTAATAATATTTATTGCCTGTCACCCATACCTCTTTCACTATGAACAATTTATTTTTTACTTTCTTTCTTTGGAACTTCATGGTCATTTTGCTTTTTGTGAAAAAGTAGGACAAAGCTCAAGATGAAGCAACTTTATAAACACTTGAATGGTGATGTGAACGAATCTTTTAAGGTTCATCGATTGTTTTGTGGGAAGCAGACAAGCGTAAAATTGACTAGCTAGGTGGTCATCGTAAATGCAAACCAGAAGCATCGTACCAGCTGACACAGATGCGGAAGACTATTGAATGCTTCACCAGAGTGACTGGCGAAACCAAAGCAAATGGAGACACGGACGGGAAAAACGAAACAGAAAGGAATTAGTGTTTCTATAAATACAGCCAAATAGTGCTGACAAATTCAGTGCATTTACAATTACTACTAACATACAAACGTCATCCATTGGCTTTCCTGCCAGATTACAATAGCCGTATTGTAGAAATCCTTCCACTATGGCTCCTTATAGGTGCCAGTGGGTAGTGGGAGCATTATGTATTCTGCAAGTGCTCAGTCTACCTCAAGAATTGTTCGAACCCAGGTACTTGGACTTGGTTGCTGAACCTTCAGAAGTACACGAAGTTGCAATCAGTGCTGAAGACACACAAAATGAGGAGGATCTCGTAGCCTCCGGATCGGATTTAGTGGCTGCAGCTTCTCATCATGGGAAACATCATGAAAAGGGACATGGCAGCAAACATCATTCTGAACATCATAGCAGTCATGGACATAAAGGAGACAAGGGATACAAGGGAGGACATCACTGGGATAAGGGTAAACATGGAAAACATGGTGAAGAAGGTCATAAAGGACACTATGGGGAACATGGAGGACATAAGAAGGGCTTCCACGACTCCGGCGGTCATTATGGTGGACATCATGAAGGTCATAAAGGAGAAAAGGGTGGGAAGTTTGGAAAGGAAGGAGGCCACAAAAAGGGCCACAGTACAAAGGGTTTCCACAACACAGAAAAGAAAGAGGAATACCACAAAACTCATCACTTCTATGATGATTATCATGACGGTGGACACCACAGTAAGCATGGAGACTTTCACAGCCATCATAAAGGTGAAAAAGGAGGACATCACAAAGGCGGACACCATAAATCAGGCCACCATGACGACCATTATGGGAAGAAAGGGCACCATGGCAAGGGACACTACTATGATGAACACAAGGGACACAAGTCTCACCATGGACACGAGGACTATCATGGACACGGTAGCAAATACGGGAAGAAAGGAGGCAGTGAAGGAGGAAGTTCTCACGGATTTAGCAGTGGTGGTGGCGGAGGTGGTGGTGGCGGTGGTCACGGTGGTGGTGGTGGTGGTCACGGTGGTGGTGGAGGCGGAGGAGGTGGTCATGGTCACTGGCGCTAGTCTCTCCATCGCAGGCATTAATTATTTTAAACGACTACATAACATTCGCTTAGGATCAATGTTGTGTGCAGCCTCCTCTGTAATAAGGATTTTAGTTACGTTACTCTTTGTCTAAGATAGTAACTTTTAACAATATTTTATGTACTACAAATTTTGGAGTTAAAGCACTATGAATGTAAAAAAAAATGTGACTTTCTTAGTAACGTACATATATTGTTTTCAGGGATTTTTATGGCATGAAAAGTGCTAACTAAATTCAAACAATTGAGACAATATACTGAAAAAATGTAATATTTATTTTTTGTTTTGTTTGTTCAACAGATTTTTGAAATTTCTACATTTATTGCATGAGGACAAGTACATTTTTGTTCCAAGTTCTGTTATAAATGCATACTAATGTTTGTTATGTTGTTATTTAGAAAGATCCAGCAGTATGTACGTTTTAGCTGTGATCAGTAACGTATATTTGTTTGTTGTAAGTGATTTCGCATTATGTTGTTATATGTATTTGTTACATACATACTTTTTTTTGTAAAACTTTAAGATGTGTGCGTTGTTATATTTCCATTAAGAAACTACTTTAAATATTTGTTGTGCTCTTTCATTTAAAATATTTCTTGTTCCCCACCACAAACTCTAAAATCTTAGCTTTTAATTAACTGTTTTCACTTGAGGTTCAAGTGCATAAGTATGCAACTGACATCTTTGTTAATTTCTCGTTTCGTTCTTGGTTGGAGAAGACTAACTGTTAGAGTTAAATCTGTTCATAATTTTTCTGTAGGAGGAAAAATGTGTTCTTGGTCTGATGCTTGTTCACTTTCTGGAAATCTATGGAAATTATTTTTTTTAAGAACAGAAAGAGATTCATTTTCTTTAATTTTCTACTTTCAAATCCTAAATTATACATGGATCATATTCTGTAAGAAAAATGAAAAGACTTCTAAAAACTATGATTTTTATGCGAAATTGTTAGAGGAATGTATGGTTACCCCTACGATGTATGGTTCCTTAGAGATTACGACGTGGTCTTCTTCATACATTCACAAAGTAAATACGCATATACGTATTTACTTTGTGAAACAATGTAAATGCTATGTTCCATTTGCATTACCTTATTAACAACTTGCTTTCTGTGTGTGAAACGTAGACATGAATCCGACGTGAACCTGACGTCACTAAACTTTGATCTGAATGGACACAGTAGTCAGGATTCGAAGCTTCTCAGCTTCCTTGGCGCGATCTAATGGTTCTCTCTGTTTACTGAATGGTTTACATTCTGGGAACGTGGTCCCGGGTTAAAATCCAGTAGGATGCATTCAATGCAATGGTTCGAGAAACATTCTAATAAATACTTATGTTTCGTACTTAGAAGTTCACCAGATAATGTAAGACACTGGTAATAACTAAAATATATTGCTTTCTGTGCAGCGGTGCTAGCCACTGTACAAAAGAGGCTACACGGGAGAAATATTTGTGGTTGTCAAGAAAATTGTTGAAATAGGGCCCAAACAAAGTTTTATTTGTTTCAGATAAAAGATTTGATTGACACTACTGAAAATAAAACTACAATCGGACTGGACAGGACTAGAACACGGATTGGTTAGTTGGCAGCTGAATACCTCACCTACCAGACCACAATGATTGTTAATTGAAGTTAAGCTGAGTTCCGCTCAAACAGAAACACTGTTTGAACTTAAAATTCACAACATCATAACTGCATAGAAGTACAATATAACCATACCATAAGGTGTACTGCATGTTTAATAACAATAACATACATCGCATCAAAACGTTTCTTTGTATGTTTCGCCAATAACCAGGGTAAGAAATGCGTTCCAAAACTCAGAATCATGCAAACTCAATATGTTCCTCATTTTTGTTCACATAGACTCTGATTGATTTCAACCTCTTTCGCAGTTCTCTCCACATGATTTGTTGTTACAATTAGGGTTGAAGACTTTCCTTCATTCAGATTAATCGTGAGTTCAACTCGAGAGAAACACCTGGAGTGATTGATAGTTTTGTGTTTTACATCACATTTTTTTTTCTAATATTTCTATACCCCTTCCAGCAATCTGTAATTACAAGTGATTTTGATTTCACATTTCGTCGGATAATGTCTTCGAATGTCTCTGTATCGTGTGTTATTTTTATTTCTATGAAACACTTGCCAACTTGGCCGTTTTAAACTTATTCACTGTCTTGAAGGAGGTACAGGTTCTGGTATGGAAACCTCCTGATATCAAAGAACGTACAAACAAAACTTCATCCAAATTTGTTTCCGATACTCAAGAAGAAGGGAAAACATTCATGAATTAATTTAGTCCAACCAACAACGAAACTTACGTGGGGGATTTCCATAAAGAACAAACATGATTGAGACTATCTTCAAAATCCGTGTTGATATAGCTATTCCGGACTCAACTTGCAATATTATTCTAGAAACATAAATTAAATGACACATAATGAACGCAAGATCCTCAGACCTCTTTAAATACAAGGGCGGTAGTAGTCAGTCCTGAAATAAATAAAATTTAGCACATAAACATCTACAATTTACAAGCACTATTTTAGCGCGATGGTGCCGCTGCAATCAGTGGGAACGTAGTTGGATACTCTAGGAACAACTTCTATTCGTGTGGAAGTCGAAAGTCCTTTATAAATAGTGAAAATTCTATTTATTTGTGGAATTATATGGGTTTAAACTAATTAACAGTCAACAACTGATGTAATGAAAAGTACGAACATTTAGCTCATTTTTTAAAAGTACGGTACGGACACGGACAAAATACGGACTGTTCGTACGAAATACGGACGTATGGTAACCATACCATTTGTAATCACTGGTGACCTCATAATATATTATTTATTTATTGACGTTAAACATAAATTACATAACAATGCACCATCATATTGAAATTTGTTAAAAACTATGATTAACTATCACGCAAATAAGAAAAGTGAAACACTCCTCCCCAGTATACAAAACTGGCCATAAGGTATGACTCCAGGTGCCAAATCTTATAATTGATGGGCGTGAAGCGCAAATTTTGTATATTTTTTAAACATTGGTGACAGGCAAAAGAAAAAAAGTTGAATTTGAATGACATCTGTAGACATCTTAGGCTTAGGCTTGGATAAAGTAGGCAGAGGATGTTGGAAGGTACCTGTCCCGATCCTAGTTTTATAGATACCATCCCTGAATTTACCTGGTGTGACTGGAGAAAACCTTGGAAAGATCTCAGTCAGGATAGGAGGCCATTGGGATAATTCCCAGAACTTTCCGATTGCTAAACTAACGGAAGCTATGGTCGGGGCAAATCAAAATAGAAAAATTAAACAATTGAACCACGGTTAGGACCCATTGTACTTTCAGAGAACATTTCCTTCTCATTTTCTGTCTTTTCTCTTTTTTAAAATTTACTGAAATGTCGAATATCCTTTCTGTTGTATATATATTTCACGTTAAATATAATATGGGGGAGAGTCGTACACAGCGAGACACTTTTTTCTGCAACGTTTATCTTGCTCTGTGCGAAAATTATGACTGAAACAAAATATCCCAGATATAGATAGATATCTCAGCTACAAATTAAGGTATTTTTGATGGTATTTTTTCAAATGACCCCAAAATTACATGTCTGTCACTGGCCCATTGTGCACTATGTGTAGTACACAGTGAGACGCTCCCTACTATCTCACGATTCAATGAACCAAAACTACTTAGAACTAAATATAACAAGAAAGAAACTAGTCTAATATAATAGGAACTGAAAGTAACTGGCATCAAGTAAATTTATACGAAATTAAAATTTCTTTTTGACCCTTTAACCTAAGTTAATGTTGCTAAGAGAAACTTTATGTAATCTGCCAATCGTATAGTTTTTCATTTGAAGAGGTTTAGAAAAAACTGCAGCAATATCAGATGGACCAACTACTGCGATATCTGACACATCCGGTCTAACTTTAACATCGTCTCACTGTGTACCATTAGATTGTGTTTCATTGTGTACCCATGGGCGGACACTGCCCCCCAATTATTTCAGGATGACTTTAAATGTTTCATTCTAAACGAAAGCTTTTAAAGTAATTGCCCCAGCAGGGTTTCTCTCCTAAATACGCCCATGTGTGTACCATGGGTAAGGTTCTACAAAAATGGCGGTTTCGGTCACAAGGTACAACCGTACTTTCTCAATCGTTTTTCTCTAATAGAAAAGATGCGCATTTTGAAGGTGGCATACATGATGCTAGATTAGAAAGCAAGATAGCGTACAGAGAATTCGATGAAAAGGTCAGTAATAGTAACTTTCACACCCGAAAAAGTAAAAATTACCTACAACTCCTGATACAGACGTACTTTCATCTACCTAATTCATCAACAGAATGACGTCAAATGGATTTCCCTCCTGGCCTGACATCTAGTGTTAGAAACTGAAAGCAGCGTAGAAAATCGCAATGTCTCACTGTGTACTACTCTCCCTTGTGCTTTCCTATTTCAAGCATTTGATATTAGTTCTGCATGAAGTCAATTTCTTTCAGCCAAGTATCTTCTCATATCGCAATATTTTCACTATCACCAGGAAGAAAATAAGTCGCTATAGCTTAGGCCGTAACGCCTCGGACTACGAATCCGGTGAACTGGGTTAAAATCCTGACCAGGATGTTTCTTCAGTGCTCTTGTGCCAGGCGCTCTGAGGAGCACTCAGCCTTCTATCAACTTGAGTATCCAAGTGTTGTTGATACTCATGGACAGATTGGAAGTGGGATGTGCACCCCACCTCATTTCGGAGACCGATAACATGTGGAACGCTGTTCCCACTTTTCGCATACACCGTTCACGACATGCGCATTGCACAGGGGATATCGTTATTTTTACTATCTGACGAAGCGGGAGAGGGTCCTTTGCAATCAATTCACCTGCCTTAATGTTTTCGTAAAATCTCATATTTTACTTTTTTGGGGAGCTCTAGACTCAATATGCGATATTGGCTATGATTTGCTTACTGTCATTTTTGGTTAGGTTAGATTGCACCAAAAATGAAAGGTAAAAGAGTAGTAGCGACTTCAAATGTTAACCTTAGTTAAATATGAAGAAAGTTTATAAAAGAGCAACTTCAGTCATCAGACATCTTTAGTGGCTACTACCAGGGTGCTATTTGTAGGCGAAAAGGAAGTTAAATTCCCTGGTACCTCGCGTGTTTTTCCTGGTATCTAACTTACCTGTTTTCTTGAAGGGAGGGAAAACTTGTTTCACAAAATATTTGCAAAACACTTCTTTTGTACGCTCATATTGAATATGTCACGAAGTTCGCCTAGTAAGTTTTGTTCTACGGAAACTCTGTTCAACATTGATCACATGCCAATGGTTTTCCTCATGCCACATAACTGCGTCAGTGATCTCCGAATACTCTGATCAACTCTTTACTGAACTGTATTAGAGTGCCTTATCAATGGGTCTGAAGTCAGACACCAGATCAAAGAGTTTCACGTCAAATCTAATCCTATATGGACCAAATTTTCAGTCCTAATCCAGTTTTTCGCCCTTGTTATCGCTGGGTGACCCGTTTGCGATCTATGTGTTTGTGTGAACCTTGAGGTATAAGCAGAGATAGCACCAGGGAAAGACATGTGGTCTGCAATATTTAATTTTAAGAAGTCAGGGACGTGACCTAAGTTTGTCATACACTATGTGATCAAAAACATCCGAACATCCCACGAAACGTGTTTATCATAGATGGCGACACGGTACTACTCTTGGAACACATTGTCAGCGATCTCAGTAGTCAGCAGACAGCGCTAGACAGCAGAAAGAGACGGTTTGAGGTACTCATGGACTTATAACGTGATCAGGTAATTGGGTGCTACTTGTGTAAGAATCTTGTGATCGAGATTTTCACCATCCCGAATATCTTTAAGTCTACTGTTTCGTTTAGGTTATAATGAAGGAACGTGTTCAAAACATAGTGCAGGCTGACCTCCCATATTGACCGTCGAATGTTAACGAGGGTCGTGCAGAGTAATCGTTAATCATTCATTGCCACCAATACACAATAATTCAAAACTGCACCAGCAAATTCTCCAAACACCATGACTGTTCGGCGCAAAGTACAGAAACTTGGATCCATGGACGAGCAGCTGCCAATAATCCACACATCAGACATACAAATGCCAAACGCCTTCTCTTGTGGTATAAAGAGCATTGAAACTGGACAACAGAATAGTGGAAAACCGTACAGTGATGAATCACGGTTTACAATGTGGTAATCCGATGGTAGGTTGTGTGGGTGTGGCGAATGCCTGCTGAACGACATCTATCAGTCTGTATAGTGCCGACTGTGAAATTCGGTGGTGGTGGGGATACAGTGTGATCATGTTCCTCCTGGAGGGGCTTGGCGCTTGTTGCTTTACATGAGAATGTCACAGCACAAGGTTCCGTTGACATTTCAAGCACTTTCCTGTTGTCTACAATCGAAGATCAGTTCGAGCATGACCGTTGTGTCTTTCAACACGACCGCGCGGGAAATCGTTCATACTATAGTGATTATGGAACGACAACAACGTCCCATTGATGGATTGGACTCCTGATTTGAACTCTATAAAACATCTCTGGGATGTTTTGGAACGCCAACTTCGTGCTGAACCACATCTATCCACATCGATATCTCTTCTTATATCGCTTCTCATCGGTGAACGAGCTGCCATTCCTCAGGAAAACTTCCGCCACCTAATTGAAAGCATGCCTGTGATAGTGCAGGCTGTCAAGAAGGTTGAGGGTGTTCCAACACCCTATTAACTGTCAGTGTTCCCGATGAAGAGTGGCTGAAGCTTGTACTTAATTTCAGTTGGTGTCCGGATATTTTCGATCAAATGGTGTATGTATAAAATAATGACTACTGATAAAATTGGGAAGATACAGCCCCAGTAGCACACATACGTGTTTTCAGCGTTGATTTTAGATTCATTTCGTTGATTAACCGTTATCGGTTGAAAAAAAATACGTTTATTTTTTAATCATATTTCAACAAAGACGTCATTGCGTTGATAAGACGTTAACACAACGTGTATTCAATATTTGATTTTCAACTATGGTATAATAGATTTTGTTTAATGCATTTCTTACTAATGTTATGCCAAAAAATGTATTTAAAAACTAATTGAATGACACAAGCTAATTTTGGTGTTCTCATGTGCACGTTGAAAACAGATTGAATTTTAAACCATGTTTCAAAGAAGCTAGAATTTCGTTGATACGACGTTAATTTTATGTACTTTCAGCTATCATTCATACTATGTCCTAGATTTCGTTTCACACTTGTAGTTTTAAGTTAATTGCTTAAACATTATAATTAAAAGCATATACAATGAAAATAACTATATGGTTCATGTTTTCATTTACATATTGAAAACAGGTTGAATTGTAAATATTTCAATGAACATTTAATATCAAAGTTGCAGTAAAAGAATAGTGGCCTCTGCAGGTGGATTCTTGGATAAGTTGTCAACGCATCGAACTATCAACGAGAAGTGCAACTAAATATGTTCGAACCCCACAGCAATTGCTCGGATTATTTACTGTTGGAAAATTAACTCCGTATATCGTGATAAAAGCAACGCATAAAATGAAACTAAATGTGTGTATATCAACAGATGCTCTGTTTTGGCCAACTAAACCCGTTTCTTCTAAACCATTACACAACGTCGAATTGAACAGACGGACATGTCGGTACATTTACAACGTTAAGATAACGTTTCGGTACTAACGTTTAATCCACGTTTTTTCAACATTTCTGTGCTACTGGGGAAGGAGATAGATATTGGGGATTTTATCATTAAATGTTTCACTTTGAAATATAATGTACACGTTATTTTATCATGAATTTGTGTTTATGAATGATGTAACTCAGGGTACTTATATGTCCAGTGCTCCAATAGGTGCACACACACAGTAAAAATGACTGTGGTAATGCAACGCTTTTCGGTATCCTACTGCTATCTCCACTTTTTTCTGTTAAATCAACACAACGGTGTTAATTTAAGTGATTCAACACTATGCGAGGTGTCAGGCTTTATTCCGATATTGAGCTTGCTTGTTGGATCTTATCTTAGAATTATAAGTTCTGCAGCACTGAAAAACTCTGTGGACCAAAATTGGGTCGACATGCGAAATTTGACTGGCCTCTTGGCGAAGATCTCTTGTGGTCCTACACAGGTTTTTAAACTTTTGCAGGAGTAGAACAGTTGCACCGTGGATCCTACCGTATTCCTGGCTGTGAGCCGTAAACCTGCGGAAGGTCCTTGGGCGGGATTATAATGCGCAAAGATAAAAATGGAATCCAGAAACACATCGATGTAGACCGATATGCATAATGGATTATTGGTGTATATTATGGTAGTAGTTACAGAAATAAATTACGATGTCGGTGGTTACATCATATATTTATTCCCCTGAGTGTCCTATTCTCTCGTCTTCAGGTCGAGTTAAAATTTTCGTACTTTTATGGAGCTAGATTCGAACTTGGACATCGCATGTAATGAAATAAAATGTAACCTGAGTATTTTAAAACCTATGCCCATTTTAACCTATTTTTAACCTAACCTATAACCTGAGTCTTCTTCTTTCTCTCCGTCGTTTCTCACCTACTTGGGGTCGACGTTTCTGATGAGTCTTTTCCACAAAACCCTGTTCTATACTTCTTCCTCTGACAGACCTTTCTGCCCGAGATAATTCTTAACTCTATCCATCCATTTCCTCCTCGGCCTCCCTCTACCTCTCTTGCCCTCCACTTCCTGTAACTAAGAACTTTCCTCGGATTTTCTTCATTTAGGAACATTTCAAAATATTCGGCCTCTTTGATCCTGTCTTCATCGGTAAGCACTAATCCTTGGTCATCCTTAATTTGCCAAATATAGGTAATACTTTTTTACTAACCTGTATAGATTCTTCACTCCACTTAGTGTTTGAATACGCCATATAGTTCATCCCAGGCTTGCGCTTTTGCTCTAGCCACTGCCCTCTTTGCTTCCTTATTAACCGCTTTGAAGCTACATTTATCCTCTTCTGTCCCTGAAATATCACATCTAGTTTTAAGTTTCCTCTTCGCTTCAATGGTTTCTTGTACTTCCTCATTCCACCACCACGTTTGTTTTCCTGTAGGGGGTCTTTCCAGAAGTTCTATCCAAAGTATTTTCTGCGGCCGTTAGCATGATCCTATGTTCACATTCCACCATTCTTGCACATCCTCTTCTTGCAGATTTATTCTTTCGATAACCTCTTCTCTGAACAATTTTCTTAGTGTCTCATCTTTCAATCTCTACCATCTAATTTTGGGCTCTCCATTTCGTGGCCTCCTATTATTTCTACTTGAAAACATCCAGTCCATACTCACCACTCGGTGTTTCGGGGTACACGCTTTCACCATATTACCTTTCAGTTCTTAATTTTCTTAAAATATCTTCGGCACAAGAAGAAATCGATTCGACTTTCTTTTCCATTACCTTTGTAAGTTTAAAGATACTAGTTTTTCTTCTGAAAAAAGTATTGCAAATCGCCATATGGAATGCCGTTGCAAAGTCTATTACCCTTTCTCCTTCTTCGTTCCTATCTCCCACACTCCATCCACAGTGAATGCTCTCAATGCTTTCTCTGCTTCCACCTTCATGTCCATTCAAGTTCCCTCCCACAATTACTCTTTCCACTGGGGGTACGCTGTGAAGTTCATGTTCCAAATGCTCCCAGAATTCTATCTTTTCCTCCTCGCAGCCGAGTTGCGGAACATACGCACACAATATATTGCTCTTTTCGCCCATGCGTATCGTGATACTCATCACTCTGTCGTTCCTTCTATTCACACTTACTACACTATATTTCAGATCTGTTGAAAGAATAATTCTTACGCCGTGCCTTCCATGTTCATTTACTCCACTAAACAGCAACTTGCAGCCGTCTCCTAGCTTTCTTGTCTTATTTCCTTTCCAACTTGTCTCTTACGCACAGGATCTCCAACTTTCTTATTTCCATCAAGTCTGCAATCTCTCTTCCTCTTCCACTCATCGTCCCAACATTTCGTGAACCTACTCTAAGGCTCATGTGGACTAGCTTCTTTAACCGAGCCCGTTCTCTTCAAGATCTCCGTGTCGAGAAGCATTTTCCACCACGTTTAGACTTATGGTTACAAAGACATCTTGACGCCTTTATTCCACCAATAAAAGTAGTACTGTATTTCTGTCAGTATGTTAATGTTAAAGTAACAAGAGAGTATGGACACCATTCCCAAACCACTTCTAGCAATCGGTATACTTTAATGATTTATTTCAAGTAGATATGTTAAATTTTACCTTGCTGGCTGTGTTTCTTCCCAGTTTTTAGATTTAACAATACTTACATTTTCTATCCAACTGACTTCTTTACTAGACTTTGTAGATACCAAGCCTGTAGTACGTTTAAATTGCACGTTCCCCTTTACATGCAATGACTGAAAATCCGTTCTTTATACAAATTATTGCACAGTCCAAATATTTTCCCTCTATACAATCTAGGAACGCATATGTCTCATTATCATGACAAAATGCCTTTAGTGGCATGGTGTTATCCCTTAAACAATAAATTTTAACATTATTTTGTTTTCTACGCATTGTAATGCCAAAAAACGCATTTCCTGGACCTTGTCTTAGTTCTCTAGTGCAATTTGCATTACTTTTGTCATAAAGTACGTACTGGATTACGTTTCTTCCATGACGTCCTATGTATCAAGTCCACTTTAAAATGTTTTCTATACATTACTGACTGAGGGTTTCCTGTTTTCATTCGAACAAGACCAAATGCAGCATGTTATTTTCGCATTTTGTTTCCTGAAATTTAAATTGTTGCGGTTTAGACTTCAAAATTCCGGACTTAAAAAGCCCTGAATTTGGACAAAATCAGCTTTACATATCTATAATGTTAACTATAGTAAAGGATAAAATTAAATTTATGGGCGGTAACAGCACTATGGATTACGTCTGTCCTGTAATATTAACTAGCCTAGGCAAATTTTTCTTAGTGTTTATTGTACGATAACGGTATTGAAGACATATTAGGATAAAGACCCCCCATACACACACACACACACAAACTTAACATCCTGTCCCCCGTTGTACCCTCTCATCTGTGGAAACTAATGCAGTTCCTGTAATGTTTATTAATTTTCTGTATTATTTTTAACGAATTATGTCATGTCCATGCCAATAAAAAATAAATATAGGGCCTAACCATAGACATGTAAATGGTGCCTGTACGTCAACATTACACACAGGAATCAATATCTCTGCCGAAACAGGAGGAGAATAACTAATGTGGAAAGCAAACTTCATCCACGCAAAACATTGTAGTCCATTTGGTGGGACCAAAAAGGAATTATTCATTTTGTACTGCTCCTTGATTAAAAGTTGCACTGTAAATGCGTCGACGTCAGGCGGCTATAGCTGAGAAACGACCAGCAAGACGCCATTCCGTGTTCTCCAGATGGACAACGCCAGACCTCACACTGCCACCATGACGTAAACAGACTTTCAGAAGCTGGGAATTGTGGTTTTACCATATCCGGTATACTTCCTAGACCTCGTGTCTTTGTACTACCATGTTCTGTGCACTGTCAAGTGTATTGCATGTCAGACCCTTCGACAACCCAGGACTGAACTCTTCTTGGCTTGATGATTTCTTCGCCTAGAAATCCTTGGATTTTTGCCACAAAGGGATCACGTAGCTCGCTGGACAATCGGAGACAGTCGTGCAGAATGATGGGGAATATATATTATTGATTAGTGTTCTGGAATTAGCAGGGCCGGATTTACCACTAGACCCGGGCCCAGGGGCGCAACTTTTGCGGGGGTGCAATTTACAAGGAAAAATTAGAAATCGCTATTTAAAACGAGACGAAAAATTTAGCAAAAAAATAAGGACCCTGTAGGCCGAACGCCAAACACTATCACCTTTGACCCAGGCGATCCCTCGTACATTAACCAAACATTATTGCTTATATTAGGAATATTATATATTCCTATTTTTGCCTTTCTACACACCAATAATCATTTTACTCAAAGATGCACATAGAGCGTGGCAGCCATGCAACCCCTGCCAATGGACAAACATGTATTTTGTGTTGAAGCAGTCTATATCCATGAAGGCACAGGGTCTAACTTACGCTAGATTTTTATATATGAGGAAAACTAAAGTGTCTTTTCGAGCTCGCAATGGGTGCGTTCGGGTTCAGCATGTCGATCGTCCTGACTGAAGCTTTCTAGAGTTTCCATTAGCTTCAACACACGTACGTCAGGATGATACCTGAATTAAGACACCGACGGCTACCTTCTCATAGCCTATCCCGATCTGATCTAAAGATGGCTAAAAATTTAATATCTTAACCTCTCATTTATGACGATAGAAACAACCCTTCTTTTTCTTTTTAACTTGACCGTATATCCTAAGGAGATAAATATTCCCGGAGATGGCCTTTATAACATCGAAAGAGCTGCCCACGTTTGAATCTGAACTTTTTAAAGCCCTTTAGGCAAATTTGGCTCAGGTCGGATGGATGATGATGGGATGATTGGTGGAATGAAGAAAGTGGGAGGAAACGGTAGAACACCAAGAAAACAAACGTACACGGCGTTTGTTCACCACAAAACCCACATGGCATGAGCAGGGTTTGAACAGACGACCGCAAGCGTCAGAGGTATGGGCTCTAATCATTAAGCCACCGCGACCCCAGTTGCCCATGTATTTAACGTAGCTAATGAGTTCGTGGTGTCGGTTTTGTTCGTTCATAGAGGTTTTGTAACTTTGAAGTTGCTAGTTTTAAGGAGCGAGGTATACGAGATCGATATACTGCAGGGTTCAAGTCTGTAAACCTACATTTCTTCTTCTTTTTTTCCTGTGTAAAGAGAAGTGGCAAACAGATGGCATCATCATAAAAAGATGGCATAATATAATTTCGTTATTATTATCAAACGGCGAAAGGACGAGTTCTTATAATGTGAAGATGGAAAGGGGAAAAGGACGGGAGGAGTGAGGAGAAAAGGAAAAAGAGAGGGGGCATGGCACTGAAAGTCATGGGCCTACGGTGCCTAGATGCTTATATGCGGCCCTGGGAATTAGTAGCTTCCTCGATATGGAATGGAATAGTAAGAACACCGACAGAATATTCTCACCAACCCAATAGATTTAAAAAAAAATACGTCTGAGGTTTTGTGTCAGTGTAGGGTATGATGAAGTTCACTTATAGCAAAATAATAATAAAAAAAATCTAAAGTGCGATTATTTTTCTGTCAAAAGTGGTTTTCAATATCAAAAGTACTGTGTGACTCTGTAGCGCCAAAATAAAATTATTATTATTATTATTATTATTATTTTGGTAAAACATACGAGAATTCGACCTTGTGAAAAATTGTTTGGCACTTTGATAACCATTTTACTAGAACCCTTTCTCTTTTCTAATTTGCTGTTACTTTGGGCTTAACTATATTTTCTTGAGGTTATACTTCGGGTGTACTGTAACTTGATATGCTCTTGTGATATTAATAGTGGCTACTTCTATGGCTCTGCCTCTGAGGATTCCGAATAGGAGGGTTGTGATGTATCCATGACACTAGTTGATATTTTACCCGAAAGTATCAACAAGGATTAACGAAGGAATGTATTATGAAGTGCCTGAGCACACAGAATAACAACAGCAATTACTAGGTCACAGCGGATATTACACCTTCTTTATTGGCCGACATAATTTATGCAGCAAACCAATACATGCATATTGACGTAATATTTTATGTAGCGCGTAAGAGCGAGAGGTTAAGCAAATGAGTTGAATGTTATAAGAAAACCATTGACAACTATTAAATTTTATACTAAGATGGCAACACTGTAAACTGGGTTGCTTGGGTGCTGTTGAACACTGCAGTCATGTTTAGGTCTATAATGTGTCAAAGAATAGCCAGGTCAAATTAGTGCAAATACTTTGAACGGTATAGAAACATTTAGGGAAAATTTACTTTAAAATAGGTTGGCAACACTGAAAACGGGGTTATTAAGGGGGCTTGAAACCCCGACAATTGCCAATCTAGGGTGGCAAGGCATATTCGTGAAAAGGTTGGTGTTCATACATTAAACGGTATAGAAGTCTTTGGTGAACAAACATGTATGGGGCCCATAAAAGACGCCATTTTGTTTCCAAAATTTCAGGAAAAACAATGATCGGATTATTTTGGACATTTAGTATATAGTTTCTAACACATTTCGTGACTTCCATGCAAATTTTCAGCTTGTTTGCTCCTATCTAAAACTTATTTTGATTGAACTATGACCCTCCTTCAGTATGTGCGTGTGAAATTTGCTCGATTTCAGAAGAAAATAAATAGTTAAGCGGGGATACCAACAATATATTGGCTAAGCGAAGAACTTGACAATGACATTTGTGTCGAAGCCCTTGTAGTAATTTTACCACTACATTGATATCTAGTACATTGTGCTTTAATGTAAAATTTGAGAATATCGATTTATTTTAACGGGAAAAGTACCACAGGTCTCCATTCTCCAGGGCCCCCTGAGAAACGCTGAAAGAAATCAGAAAAAAATTTAACCTATATATTCTTCCTTGTGAATTTTAATTTTACTTGCTATATTAATTTTTAAACAATTCTGAACAAATACTACTGATAACTTCATTTCCAACAATATAAACCAGTTTATTTATAACAATTAACGTATTATTGTTATAAGCTTCTATGAAGATATTCATATTGCAAAAAATTAACTGTAATGGCCATGGTGCTTATTTTTTTTAAAGGATTAATTTGTAATATACAAAGTCTGCTGGTGGACCCGAAGTTTCTTTCAGCTACAGGTAAAAACATATTTTTAATATTTATCCTGTTAACAACAACGATTTTCATGAGAAAGACTTCGAATGACGTTTAGATCAAATGATATCTGTAGTTTCTTCGGATAGATTTTATAATTTCAGGGGAGGACTATTACTTAAAATCTGTAGGGGTATGAATAAATCAGTGTTGAAAGATGCTGGAAAAGTGAATTAACACTATTTTCTACGTATCTGCAGAGAAAGTCACGTACAACAGACTAAATAATAAGGACTTATACTGCTACATATTTTCGTCTGCGCTAAGATTAGTCTTAAGAACACGTAATTTTCAACCTTGTTGTTAGATGGCTCTGGTAGCTACTAATGGAAAGAACCAGAGATTGAAAGTAGTCACCAGAGCCATCTAACGAAAGGTTCAAAATCACGTGTTCCTTACCTCAGACGAATATAGGTAGTAAGCGGTTGAGTTCTATGTTATTTTTCAGTCTATGGAATTACTTTGGTTTGCGTCGGTGCTCTTTTTCTGAACCGTCATTGAAATATGTTATAAGCTGTATAGATTAAGTATTTATTAACAGAGATTATGTTCGGTTAGGTCAAGTGAGTTCAACGCTTTGAAAATTATCCATTTGTTATAACTTATATTCTCTTAAATTGATGTTAGATTTGTGCGCAGCAAGTGCAAAATATGTGTACAAGTGTCGACGGCTTTCAGAAGATGTGTATTTCTCTTTTTACGTATATTTCTTATACACATTTTATTTACAATGTCTTGATACATTAAAGTACACTTAGTTTCAAAGAAACGATACAGATTTAATGCTTTTTTTTCGTATCTCAGATGATTGTGACAATTACAGGGGTTCCGCCAGGATTTTCAGTTTGGGTGATGTGGGAATTCAGCCAGGATTTTCAGTTTTGGGGGCATAAAGTCAAAATTGGGAGAGGGTCAGTGGTGTTTTACACTGTTTCTATTTATTTTTATGGTTAAAATTGTAATGTTGGGGGTGCTGTCAAGAATTTGGCGGATGACACTCCCACAGGGAGGTCTGACAGACTCGATAGGGGTGTAAAGTTAAAATTAGGAGGGTGTAAATGGAGTTGCACACGGTTTCTATCGATTTTTGACCGTAAAAGATTTTAATTTGGTGGATGAGCTCGAGAATTAGATGCATGACACTCCCCAGGGGCTCTGGCAGAATCAACCATTTTATCGACATGATCCAGATTCAATTCCCGCTCGTGCCGTAACTTATATGTTCTTTCATAAACTATTAGAAGCGCTTATATTAGAACCTAATAAACAATCTAATTTATACACACCTCCCCCACATTTATTCACATTTTCCGCACATTTAAATTGCTCAAAAGTGATGCAACCTTGAGTCACTTGTAGCGTGCTGAAGATGTACAGTCAGTGACAAAACTTTGTACCCCGTCATAAAGTTTCATCTCGAAATATCTTTCCAATGGATAGACCTAATTGAGCATAGATTTCTGTAACCACGTCCATTTTAGTAGATTGAGTTGTTAATAACGTCCTGAAAGAGCGGGTGAATTTCTAAGGATGGGAACTACAGTTTTCGATACAGTAGAATGTGAACCACTCCGTTCAATGGACCCCGGCGGGAATTGAACCCATGACCACGCGCACAGAAAGTCGGTGCGCTAACCTTATATCAACCCCGAGGTCTTGTTTTTAACTTGCAGGAAACCGTACTCAAATCGCTCTAACGACTGAATACAAACTTTACAAAGAACACAGTTTAAAGAAACGACGACGTTAATTGTTCGGATCTAAGACAAAACTTCCGACACGAGCTAAAATAAGTGAGGAATCAATTATTGCTTATGCTATTCCATACGACAGCCAGCAGGCATCTTTATGACAGAGTACAGAACACTAACGAAGACTTCCTATGTTGCTGAGAGTCGTATGAAGCGTAGCGTGCTCTGTATGCTATAAGACGTAGGTACGAGAGTTGAAAAAGGATAACTTGGTCGCACCCAAAACGCAGTTCATGCTTTCATATAGAACACCCCACACGAGGGCGATTCAGTAGAGCGACACGATTTGTTCGCTCAGAGAATTGTAATGTTTCGCGATTGCTGCTTGCGGAGGAGTCAAAGTCACTCGTTCGCTCGATTTTGAACAGGGTTGGTTGTCAACTGTTTTCACCGCTGATCTCTTTTTTCAGTGACATGTGAGGAACGAAGAAAGTCAACCTTATACAATCAAATTTATTTATTTTTAGTCTGTTAACTAGTTTAGAAATATTTCCCATAAACTTTCATCAATACCAGAGGGCAGACATCTTTTAATTCAACTTTTTATGTGATCACAACTCACTTCTCGACAGAGCTGGGAAGAATCATTTACCAAGTCTATCTCATTATGTCTTTTTCTTTCTGCATGTTATCTGTGTGCATTTTGGTCTCTGGTTGTGGAATGTTTCTCTCTTCAATCAAGAAGTGGCACCTGTCATTCCTCGGGAATGGCAATAATTTTTGAAGATGAAATGTAATATAGTCTTCAGTTGTAGCTTTAGGGAAGAAGGTCCTTACATATTAGGTACAATAGTAATGAAATTGCCCAAGTACTAATCTTTTCTTGTTTAAAGGATGAACCCATTTCCGCTTTCGCAAAACATTTATGTGGTGCAAACTATCTTTTCCCTGTTAACACTGGTAGAAGAATGAACAAAAAAATGTATAATTTTAAATCGAACGACCAAGTTGCTTGCATGAAAATGCACTGGGATACTTTCGCTCTACCAAGTTGCCCTGTGTGCTGCAGGACTAACTGTTAATCTTAGAACACATTTCATATCTAGCTAACACTGTTGATGTTCACTGATCCTAATATCGATACCGATCCAAGATGCTACCATTCGAACCGCGCTAAGTTGGTTAAAAAATTCGAATATGTAAAAATAAGCGTAATAATAATTTAATGATTTTTTAATGTAAAACTGGAAGCAAGTGTCAAATATAAACAAAGCATCAAGCATTAACCATTCAAAAAGAAGGAAAAAGTAACGGAACATCGAAATACCTGTTAAAATGTATAAAATTGCACCGCGCGAACAAATACTGATCTGGTCTGACGTTACATAGAGCTTTCTGCAAATTCATTCTTGCTTCTACGTCACTATCAGAGTGAAGTTAAACCATATCATTGTGTTGTAACAATATAACGAGCTGTAACAAGTTCTTGTATAAATAGGCATATTCTGTGTAAGTGAGACAATTCAGTAGCTAGAGACCAAGCGATTCGGATCGAGTCAGTTTAGATGTTTAAACACCACTCGTTTCAATGTTATTTTAAAGTCTTTAGGCAACTTTGGCTCAAGCTGAATGAGTGATGATGTGAGAATTGTTGAAATGAAAGTGGGAACAAACGAGATAACCCAGAGAAAACCCACGCACATGGTATTTGTGCACCACAAAGTCGATATGGTAACGAGTCGGGATCAAACCAAGGACCCACGTACCTGAGGTGAGCCCTCTACCGCTGAGTCACTGCAATTATTCTCGTCTTTCTTGTCTCTGCTATTTTAGGCAACCATCATTAACGAAACTGTTGGTCTCTCTCTTTATCAAGGTTCGGTTGTCAGAGAATAAATATTTGCGTTTTTAACATGTTTGGCTTCATGACAGGAATTCCGCCAGGATTTTCAGTTTGGGGCTATAAAGTCAAAATTGGGGGGTGTAAGTGGAGTTTTGCTCAGTTTCTATCGAATTTTGATCGTAAAAATTTTAAAGTTCAGGGGTCCTCTCACGGATTTAGGGGATACCCCGACACAGGGGGATCTGGCGGAATCACTGTGCATGTTCCACGTTTCCCACTAAAGATCACGTTTACTCCTGTCTGTGTGCAACAGATATGTGTTTAAAACGGTCTCATTTTCATATTCTGCTAGGCTTTTAAATTCAGTGTTCACGCAGAACTAAAAAAAAAAAAATCCCTGACTTTTCCTCGTTTTACAGCCTAAAATCACATTTTTTTTTAGATTGTTGTCGATACATTAAAGATAGAGAAAGAAGCTTAATTTTACTATCCATATGTAATAGCAGTATTAACGTATGAAATAGCTTTTGTTAGGTTAAACGTAGGAGGGTGACGGACCATTTGTAGCTTCAACACAAACTCCTGCAAACATTCCAGCGCCCTTTTCTGTTCCGCTCAATTGGGCAGGAACATCCACAAATTTGACAGAACAAGGATAATTTCCGTGACTTTTCTTTGATTTCAAAGAACATTCCCTGACTTGTACCTGTCTAACTAAATTCCCTGACTTTGCCAGGTTTTACTGGTTTTCCAGACCACTGAACATCCTATCATCTCCTTAACTTGCATTTCCCAAAAACCACACAATTTCTTCAGCTTGTTCTATATACTACCCCAATTATTTCATGTTTCTTCACACAACAAAGACGAACAATTCAAGCACTTTATCATCTATTTACTCATGTGGGATCATTACGCAGTCGTTTTCTTTGTACACTGCAATTCAGTACCCACGGTTCTACAATAGCGTCTTAGCTTTGATTGGAATTCGACAATGAATTTTGAAACTAAATTCTTGTGCCAATTTCCTCCAATCTGCACAATTATCCAGGTGATTTCAAGCTTCCATTGTTCTAAGGGCAATTTGTTGCTTTTGTGTTGAAAAATTTAAAATACAAAAATGAAGAACGCAGTTCTACTGTCAACAACAAAACTTACAAACATATTGTTCATTGCATAGTTACGGAGTTGATTAATTCACGTGCACCGAGCCGAACTTACCCGAACGCTTAACTCCTAAACAAAGTTTGCAGAAGTTTCAGACTTAGCTAAATGGTTCTGTTACATCCATTGCTTGAGATTTACCAAATTATAAAAGAAATATAAAGGATTTGTTCCCACTATAATGAGAGATATTAAGCTTTTCATGTTTCTATACTTCAAATGCTATAAGATCTTACTATGATGTCTTACAAGATGGTACTACATCCTATTAGATAAGGGATGAGCCTAGTCAAAGTATTTTTTAAAGTCAGATCAATCTTTTCATAATCATGTTTGATTTTTTAATAATTGGTCTAATTGAATTCGTAGCTTTTGGATGCCATTTTGTTGTGAAATACAACAGATGAGATCTTTTTAACAACACAGATTTTGTTAGTAGCTTTTATTTTACTAGATCTCAACACAAAAGAGGAGTTGGCGTGTCTACAGCACCATTGAATTTAGTTTTTAAATTCTGGATTTTTTTCACAGACCATTTCAAGCATTCAGAGAAAATACAGGCTGTTTAAAAGCATTATTATAATGCAGACGATTTTGAACATGAATTTAAACATTCGTTTTTCTTTCTTTTTAGAATCAACACGCTTTTGGGATAAGGATTCCACGAATAGAGATTGGAAAGTAATGGCAATAGCAAGGAAAGCTACTGTAAATACGCAACACAGAGAATAATATACAAAGAAGAATCCAGGATGGGTTTCCATCAGATTAGCTGTGACCTAGTTGCAGGAGATTTGGATTATGTGCACAGCAGAAAACATCTGTTTCTTTCCAAAGCAAGACGATTCTTGATCTTGCTAAGGAGATGATATCTCAGGCTGTCTCTTGCCGGATAACCAGCAAATATATTTGTAGAAGTAGTGCAATCTGTTCCGGTTTTAGTGTATGGGTTTGCCAGCGAGACAGAATGAAGCAGATACCAATTAATGAAATTGTAAAAGTTCCAGAAGGAATTAATGTGAAATAGAAATCTCGGGTGCAGAGGGCTCAGAGACCAAGAGGTGTCTTCACCAAATCTTTCAAGCACTTGGCTTTAGATATATCGATGGTTAATCCTAGACTCCTGAAAGTAGAGAAGTGGTTTGGAAGCAAGAAAGAAATAGCAGTCGTAAGAACAGTCTGCTCTCACATTAAAAACTTACTGAAGAGAGTAACAAAGGGATTCCAATACAAAATGCGAGCGCGTGTACGCTCATTTCCCTATCAACTGTGCAACTACAGATAACAACACAGTTGTAGAAGTCAGGAATTTCCTCGGGGAAAAGTACATTCGTCCACTGAAAATGGCACCTAGAGTCACCGTGATGAATTCAGTCAAACAGAAGGATGATTTTATCATAGAGGGTAACAAGATTGAGGATGTATCACGATCAGCTGCCCTTATTCAGCAGTCGACGACTGTGAAGAGCAAAGATATAAGGAAATTCCTCGACGGTTTATACGTGTCGGAGAAAACAACAATTGTCCAAGATGAATGGTTAGTAATAAAAATCAATGAATAAGTGAATCATGTTAAGTAGAATCTAAAACGTATTCGGAAATTTGAGAGGTTTAATTCAAAACTTTGAGTCCAGCTAATTGAATTAGCAGGATGCTACATGAACAAGGTGAAGCTTGTCTTTTCCTCCAAATATTTCCTTGTGGATATGCATTTAAATATTTCTTTGATGTACAAGAGGAATAGGTTCCACTCACAACCAAAACAAAAAGAAAAGCGTTAATAATATTATGACAATATTGTTATCAGAAGAAAAAAGTTACTTTCATGTTAATACAAAATGTGTTTTATTGATGTTTTCATGGAAGAAAGTATCCATGATGTATGCTTTAATATCATGGTGTATGCATCCTAAAGTTGTTTACAAAAAAACTTTACTGAGATCGACACAATGAGCTGAATATATATTAGTGTTGGAAAATGGAATGATGTTTTAAGGTATGCTTGTTGCCAGCGAGTGAAAGTTGTACAGTGCTTTATAGTTTTATCCTCCACGTGAACGGTTGAAGATTTGCTGCCGTCTATATAGCTAAGAGAGCGTATTTTGAGCATATATTCAATTATAACCAATCATATTTAACCATTTATCAAGAAAATGAACTTGATCGTTAGTTATTTTATTAGATAATTAATTATGTGTTGAGTTGAAGTGTCAAGTATTATATCAATATGGTTTCGACTAGTTAGTGAATTTTATGTACTTTTAACATTACCGCATTGATTCCTTAGTTCAAGGATTGCTGCCAGTCGAGAACATTTAGTGAACGATTGTTATTTTAGTGAGCGATTTAATGAAATGCTATCTCTACAGTGATGTATGAATTTGTCCATTCGTGTTTAATCATTTCCGCACTTACTATAACAGTTAAAAGACGCTGAAGTATGTTATCAGTGTATAAGAATAGTGAGTTCATCTCACGAATTTTCTTTTATGTAAAAAAATGTAACTACAATCGAATGAAGAGGATAAAAACCAGTATTGTAGCAAAACTAGATATATTAAGGGAAGAACAAATGCAGAAACATAAAGTAAATATTCATGATCAGATAAAAATAAATGTTTTCAGTGTCTGAAAACAATTAGGATTGGATTAATTATATGAACGAAATGCAATGAAAAAGGTTATGATTTTGGAACGCGATTCAATGCCCGACGCCTTTCCCCCTCCCCCTACACATTTAATTAACAATGATGGAGCGTTCAATAAGACTATGCCTCGGAAGTGCAAGGACGGGTCCTTGGGTTGATAGACAGAGGCCAGTAGATCGGCCGACTGGGCAATTATTATGGCTAACGGAACCGGATACGATTAACGGAAATGATTATTATGAATTACGGGCTTTGAGGCGAAAGCTTACATACACAAAACAACTAAGTGATGAAGATAGTGAATACCTGAAGAAAATATTAAGTTTCTTGAGAGAAAAGATGGTACTCCAAGCACGGATAGAGCAATTAGGACGAAGAATTGAAGAAGAGGAGGTAGAACTTCAGCAGTTGAACCTTGAAAGAAGGTCTTCTCACAACAAACCATTTATAATCTCGCCGTGGCTTCAGGTTGACTCCAAAATATTAGAATCGAGAAGCTCATGCTTATTTTATGACGCTGAGATCATGAAAATGAAAGAACGGTGTAAAGAAATCACACAGGAGATGAAGGACCGAAAGCTGATATTATATAAATCTCTCATTAGTCAACCAAAAGAGGATGAGAATGAACCATGTACATCAGGAGAATCAAAGAAAGCAGAGGAAGAAGCAATGAGACAGGAACAACAAAGAATAGAGCAAGAAAGAATAGAACGAGAACGGCTTGAGAGAAGAAGAAGGAGAAGAAGAAGAATGATAATGTAGCTTCGTGTGGTACATGGATTCTCGTCAATTATCTAATGAGAAGAAGACAAACAGGCGAACTAGACAGTAATAACTGAACATGTCGCATAAGATTCTGATGAATACCTTAATCCAAGAATCATAAGGAAAGATAGAAAACCTGAAAGATAATTTATATTGTAGGTCACGGTATGAATCAAATCGCATTAAAGCCCCAATCATTTAATTTTATTTTCCTCTAAACAATCTAAGATCTGCACTTTTATCCACAAATTAGAAAACACCACTTTGGTACCTGGACAGTAAACTTTGGTAAACTTAGTTTTATATGGGCCAGTTTAGTAACTTTGGACTTCGGCCCGTCACGATTTTCCCTTAGTTGTTAAGTGTTAAAATCCACACCCATGCCCCTGCCGGGACTCGAACCCGGGACCGTTGAGTCGATAGCCTACCGCCGCAGACCGCTCGACCACCCGGCCGGCCGGTACCTGGACAGATATTTCTTTAAAGGGAGTCCAGTTTCAAGGTTACAGATTGCACACATCAATGATAATTACATTTATGAATTACACGTTCGGTGTCTGTGTGTGTTTTACCCCACGACAGTGAGAGAGAGCACGTCTAGGAAGATTTCTTTCTTTTGAAAAAACAATCTCCCCAATACAGTTCGGTAGCTTTTTTTCATACTACCCCATAGCACTATTCCTTGATTCAAGGTTATTTCCAGATTGTTGGCTTGTCGTTTCAAAGCCAAAATCAAGCTTGATTCAAGCTGATTTTGCTATGTGGGTAGAGTCATAAGAGAGCTTCTTTTACTTTCAAAAATGCTTGAGAATTTATAGATTTGGAAACATTGCCAAATCTCACGGGAATATTGTTTTCCTACTCAAAAAGGAAATTTAATTGAAAGCTCCTCTTTTCGCGAGGGGCCTGTAGTTCGTCATGACAAAATAAGAATAGGACTGACCACCAAAAGCTTCAGCAATGCCACTAAATAAGAGCAAACAAGGTCCCTCTCACAATATTCCGTAACACCCTCTCATTATTCTTGAGTTCGAGGTACTACCCTGAATCGAATGCCACTGAGCACAAATCGCTCACAGATAGTTGTGCCCATCTTTTTTTAAATATTTGTAGCGAATCTAATAAATATAATAATTCTAGGGACTTCCGAAATCGCATGCTCCATTCGTCTAGCCCCAACTATCATCTCGCGTTCAAACGCCAATAATTCCCGTTGGATTGCCATCACCTCGCTACACGACGTTTCACTGCACTTAAAGAAGTGTAACTGACCACACTGCAACTGCTTTGCGCTGGTAGACCTGTTTGTCGTGATGTTAGCGCGTAGGCAACTAGTTCCCTCAGGCCATCCCATGACTTTTGGCGCGTCAGTATATACTATTCGACATTTTTCTGCAATAATACTTAGTATTTAAGTAGTAGCAGTAGTTAGTTTCTAGTTCTTTGGTAAATCACTTAAATTCGCATGTATATATACGCACATTTGGATATAAACAAGTATTCATAATGTGCATCGAAAAACTATTGTGAAAGTCAGTCCATATCTCTGACGATTGGTCTACTCATAGAACGTTTTAGTATAAGCCATGTACAAGGGAACAAATATTTCCAAGCAGAAAATTAGGATGCATTTGTAACAAACATGGTTATTTCGGGTATTCCCGATACCCTAAACATTTTTCGTATGTTACAAATATATGAAGAATTGAGATGATATTTCTGCGTTATAATAAGGCCTGTTGCCTCTTTCGTTTAATACATGTTTCACTCTGCACATCGGGATATTCTGGTAAGTGAGAGTGTTCAAATGAAACTAGTGCGAAGTGTCGGGATTACCCACTAAATGGGGACATCCTAGACTTTATTCAAGCATTTGTGACATCAAATGAAAACATATGCAAATATTTGACAATTATCACTATACGCTCAGTAGTACTGTACTTTGGGATGAATTGATATTGCTTGTGAAAATATCACCTGACAGATTACCTTAAAATGAAATGATTAATATCTGTTTAAAATTGATTAAAATACAGGGTTCTCCGCCGTCTAATGTGTATTGTACTAATTTTAGTACGATACCGGTAATTTGCATATTTATAAGCCTTCATATATCCGGAATGCTATTCTTAAGTACTATTACGCTCGAGCACAAAGTTGCTTTTATTTTCTTTAGATAGAACTGGACACGAATGTTGATATATATATATGCAAAACAAATTGGATCAAGTACTGCTTAGTAGAGACTTGTTACAATCTCGGAGTCCCTTCCACCAAAATTTGAACACCTGGGGAGACATCAATGTTAATTTTGATACGTTTTCCGGAAGTCGTGAACCCCAGGGTCACGTGGGGGTTACTCCCATGCCCCACCCCCGTTTTCAGAACATCGTGAGAAAATTTTTGGTGGCATCATCATTTTGAGAAGGAAATAATATTTCAATTAAAAAAAGTACATACGATATGACTCAACAATCTTCGACAACAAGAAAAAGCAATGAAACAATGGGTAAATAAACGATATGTAAAAATCCAGCTTATTACAAATAGAATATTGACAGAATTAACCACTTGTGCCAAGGCGTCTCATAATGGAGCTTGAACCAATGTATCGCGTTTGAGAAATCTACATACAACACTCAATGTTTCGTTTAGAAATGACGATGTTGTGTCACTGACCGGCAGTGGAAAAATAGATTCATTTAATTTTGAAGAGTTTATTTATTTATTTTTTAATTCATAACTTAAAATGTATTAATCTCTACACATAAATATTGTAATTAGTAAGACAACAACCCAGCCTTTAACTAATTGTTTAATTAAAAAAAACAAAAAAAAACGGGTCCTTAATTGTTGACCAGAAAGACGAAAGCTGTTTAATGTGGTGATGTCTGCTCTAGACTACGACAGCTGGAGAAAATGGTTTGTTTTGAGTGTTTGTGGGACTTCTAACATATGGTGTGTGGTTATGTAACATAGAATACGCACCGCGTCCATTTAAAGTTGATGGATGCGAAATGTGATTCATGGAACGGGGCGAAGGCGGAAGCATTTTCTTTTCACTTCCAGATGCGATACTTCGCCATAAGTCTATACAGTTAAAGAGTTGGCGAGAAAATATTTGGTAATTGAGTTAAGTTGTAAGTGACAATATCCTCTAAATAACTGGTAGTAAAACTGTGGGGAAAAAAAATAGAAACACATGGCAGTTATTCCACCTACGTGTCGTGAGAACGGAAATAGTAATATTATATTTTAGTCAGCGAGATAAAAGCACCATGTGCAGGGTTAATAGTTCATTGATGGAGGATAGGGCCATGAGAAAGGTTTCAATTTGTTATGTGAACGGAAGTTATGACGGTGTTATACCAGATATTGGGATGAAACATCTGAGTGTCCCGACATATGAAAATAGAAAAAAAAGAGAGAAAGAAGGTGAAATGAATCATGTGAATCTCTGAGGTTTCGCACAATAGGAACCGGATGTTGTAAAGATGAAACATGGCAGGATGAACTTATATATACCACTATTTAACATACGGAAATATCATTTGATAGTTGAGTTTCCTCGTTGACAGTGCTTTATTATCACGGGTGTTTTTGAGATAAAGAGAAGATACAACAGATCAAGGTAAGTTCATTAGAATTTTTCTGTAAGATCATATATATTTCTTTTGTATACAGAGAGAAATAATATTAATTTTTTATATTGCAAAGTAATTAAACTTTACTGTGCTATTAGTTTATCGAGAAATTTTTAACGAAGCAATGGATAGATACTGATTGGTTTTGAACCCAGCAACTTTTTCTTCAGTCGCACCAGATAAATATCGGAATGATATTTAGCCCCTAATCGTTGATTTTTAGTTATATCAGGCAAATATGGGAATGGTATCTTGAACTTGGTCCGTGGCCGACTTTCTTAAAAATGTTGTAGCAATCAAAGTTTGACACGTCTAAATTCCATAAATAAAATCCAATTTTATATATTTATTGTTTGATTATTACAGAATGTGTATATGTTGTGAACAAACAAACTCAGAATGTAGTCTTTGCGAAAATAAATTGTCGTGGCTTGGTTATAGAAATGAAATAGTGAAATACGAGCTGTAACCACTTTGCAAGTAGTTGTGGGGCGACCGTAGCTCTGTTGCTTTGTTTTCGAAAGTTTTTTTGGAATGAATGTAATGACTAATGAGATGTATTTCATTTATACATAACAAATAATATAGCTATGGTTACGTTACACAAATCCAAACGGCTGCAGTTCAGTTTGAAATATATAGAGTTGTGACGGAAGAGATTCCATGTTGTTGTATATTCAAAACAAAAGATATCATCACATTGGCCCATGTAAAACAATCTTGATCGTGGCGTCGT
Organism: Lepisma saccharinum; assembly: GCA_022664845.1. Classification (NCBI taxonomy): domain Eukaryota; kingdom Metazoa; phylum Arthropoda; class Insecta; order Zygentoma; family Lepismatidae; genus Lepisma; species Lepisma saccharinum. Next base: position 4,727 of record JAGDQP010014690.1, on the reverse strand, counting down.
GTGCAGAACGCCTGCTTTACTTTAGGAATTTTGAGATGAAGACCGCATACTATATTCTGATTTAACATTATATTGCATTCAAGGTTGACCTGAGCCTAAGTTGCCTAAAGGAAAAAAAAAAAACTTTATTTTTATATGGCCCAATCTAGTAACTTTGGACTTCGGCCCATCACAATTTGCCTTTAGTTGTTAAGTGTTAAAATGCACACCCAGGCCCCCGGCCGGGACTCGAACCCGGGACCATCGAGCCGATGGTCTACCGTCGCAGACCACTTAGTCACCCGGTCGGCGTTGCCTAAAGGACATAATTGTAAACTGCATTGCATACAAACTTTTGCTAAACAGTTCCGTGAAAGACTGAAACAATGAATTGTATATTAAGACGTCACTAAACAGGGATGGACACAGAGTGGCCCCCATCCTTTTTTTTTGTTTTGGCCATAATATTAAAGAGGAAATTGTCAAGAATTCAGAGTAACTCTCTATAACACGCAGCTCATTGGAAAGTAGATATAAAACCATATTTTTATGTTTGCAAGTAAAACTGGCCAGGGGTGGATGGTCAATTTAGGGTGCCCTCCTTCTCTTGCAATGGGGCCCTTTTAAAACTCGGCTTGTATATGTATAGAAAGCAAATATCTCTAACAAAAGTGAATGCAAAGAGAATATCAAAACTTTGACGATCAGGGGTGGATTGGTCCATTGAGGGTGCCCTCTCATTTACAAGCGCCCTCCCCCTTAAAACTGTTTTTATATGTATAGAAAGCAAATATCTCTAACAAAAGTGAATGCAAAGAGTGTATGAAAACTTTGGCATTCAAGGGCGGTTGATCCATTGAGGGTGCCCCTCTCTTGCAAAGGGCCTTTTTAAACCTCGGCTTGTATATATAAACAAATATTTCTAACAAAAGTGATTACAAACAGAGTATGAAAACTTGGGCGTTCAGGGGTGGTTAATGTATTCAGGGTGCCCTTTTAAAACTCGGCTTGTATATGTATAGAAAGCAAATATTTCTAACAAAAGTAAATACAAACAGAATATCAAAACTTTGACGATCAGTGGTGGATTGGTCCATTCAGGTGCCCCCCTCTTCCCAGGGCCCTTTTAAAACTCGGCTTGTATATGTATAGAAAACAGATATCCTTAGCAGAAGTGATTGCAAACAGAGTATGAAAACTTTCACGATCAGTGGTGGATTGGTCCATTCAGGTGCCCCCCTCTTCCCAGGGCCCTTTTAAAACTCGGCTTATATATGTATAGAAAGCAAATATCCTTAGCAGAAGTGAATGCAAACAGTGTATGAAAACTTGGGTGTTCAGGGGCGGATGGTCCATTCAGGGTGCCCCATCTTTTTACAAGCGCCCTCTACTTTAAACACTGTTTATATATGTATATAGACTAAATTAATATAATGATTACATTGGAAAATAATAATATCCTATTGTGATATTATGCTATTCAGAGAGATACCGCTGAATACTGATATTTAAAGACCTGGAATGTAGAATGGTAGCCAAGCAATCTTTGAAATTCACTGTCAAATGGATTCTTCTATAGAAACTCAGTCAATGCAGAGATGGTTTTGCAATACAGCTAGAAGACTAGTTCAACATTTACTTTAAAGCCTTGAAACATTATTATTATGGAGTTAGGTTTGTGTCTCTTCATAATCGTGAAAGAGTTCTAAATAATGATTGGCGCTTCCAAATGGTAAGATTGTATTAATGATACGAAGAAGGCTAGGAAATACAAATTAATCATATTTGGCTATCGTTAAACTCTTATTTAACATTACATATGGTATCTGAACATAATAATAATAATAAAGGTCTGGATCTTGAATTTTGATGAATGTGGGGAAGGGATATGGAATTTGAAACACTTCACTACTCTTTCCATCGTCTAAGCCCGTGTAAGACTTTAGATCTGACGCCAAGATATGAAGCAGGATTAAGAGTTTGACTTTTAACTAGTGGTAGAAAAATGAGGGGAGGGGATAGGGAATACAAAATAACAATATTAGAGTAGTGTATATCAATGCCTAGGCCTTGCTAAGACATCACATGGAATCAAGGCGCGGGAAAAGATTAAGATTTTGAGTTTTCATGAATGATATGAAAATGTTGGGAGGTGATAAAGAATACAAAATAGGAATTATTTACTAGCATATATCAAAGCCATAAGCCATTAGGGAACCTTCAAATATGGTGTCAAGGGGTGGAAAAGGGTTAAGATTTCAAGTCTTAAATAAGGATATGAAAATGTTGGGAAGGGATAGGAAATACAAAATAACATTATTCGAGTACTCTATCTTGATGCTAAAGCTCACATAGGACTTCAAATATGGCGTCAAAACGTGGAAAAGGGTTAAGATTTCAAGTCTTAACTAATGATACGAAAATGTTGGGAAGGGATAGGGAATACAAAATAACATTTTTCGAGTACTCTATCTTAATGGTACGACTCACACAGGACTTCAAATATGGCGTCAAGGGGGTGGAAAAGGGTTAAGATTTCAAGTCTTAACTAATAATATGAAGATGTTGGGAAGAGATAGGAAATTCAAAATAACAAAATAGTAGTACTCTATCTTGACGCCATAAGCCCTTGGGGAGCCTTCAAATATGGCGTCAAGGGGTGAAAAGGGGTTAAGATTTCAAGTCTTAAATAAGGATACGAAAATGTTGGGAAGGGATAGGGAATACAAAATAACATTATTCGAGTACTCTATCTTGATGGTCAAGCTTACATAGGACTTCAAATATGGCGTCAAGGGGTGGAAAGGGTTAAGATTTTGAGTTTAAACTAAGAGTAGAGAAAATGCCGGGAAGGGATAGGGAATACAAAATATGGATTATTTAGTAGCGTATTTCGATGCCATAAGCCGTTGGGAAGCCTCTGGGTTTTATGAGAAGTGAAAATATCAAGATTTTAGACATACAATATATTTCCAGAGAAACACAAATGGAGGCTTTGTACACCCTTCTTTCGCCTATCACCCATCACCCATTTGAAAACCTTAGCAATATGGAAGGGCAAGCATGCTTATAACAGTCTCCATGCATTTTAAAAATATGAAAAGACTTACCCAGTTGTCTCTTTTGCACTGACTGACTAAAAAACAAAAGCGAATCCCAATTGGTAGGAGCTGCGCATGCGCATTGTGACATCATGGGAGAAGGCGATGGGTGAGGGGAGATCATAGCAGATACACGTGTGCTGAGCTTAATGGCCATATGGTTTTCTTAGAGAAGTTGGGGAGAAGGTGACTGTTGCCTCTTATTTCCGGTGCTGTGCTTAATGACCATATCGTTGCCATATGGTCTTCTTAGAGGAGATGGAGGGAGGCTGTCTGTCGTCTCTTTCATTTCCGGTGCACGTTTAGCGGATGCACGTGTGTTGCGCTTAATGAACACATGGTTGGCATATGGTCTTCTTAGAGGAGATGGAGGGAGGCTGTCTGTCGTCTCTTTCATTTCCGGTGCACGTGAAGGGGGGATACACATGTATGAATCTGAATGAACATATGGTTTTCTTAGAGAAGTTGGAGAGAGGGGGGGAGAGTGACTGTCGCGTCTTTTATTTCTGGTATATGTAAGGAACTGCATTCTGAGTTTGTCTGTTGAGTAGACTAGACCTCAATTTGGTGCTGCTTTGCTCTGCTATATTGACTATTTCTCTCCTTTATTTCCAGATTCTAGAATTAATATTCTATGATCACGATGTTATTCATGGATATCGTTGAGAATATAGAAAGCAAAGTAAGTTGAATTATATATTCGTGTCATGTTAATTTACAGTTTTGACTTAATTCTTCCAAATACACATGCGTGATTTTTAAACCACGAAAACAATCTATATGACTAATGAAAATTCTTAAAAGCACAAGAACAGCATTTTACAGTTTTGATTTAACTTTTGCAATTACACTTGATAATTTTAGACCGTGAAGAGAATCTAACTAATGAAAATTCCTAAAACAAAAAGAACAACATTTTAGAGTATAGACTTAACTGTTTCAAAAAGAAAATTTTTAGACCAAGAGGAGAATAACATTTCAAAACTTTGAATGTATTTCAGGCATTTGTTTTAAACACGCTTTGATGCCGGAAGTGTACTTTAAAGAAAGAGTAACATAGTTGTTTATTAATTAAAATAGTAACAGGGTTTGAAGAATGAGAACTCAAAATGGTTTTCCTTTTTTTATTACAGATCTCATCGACGGTTGAGAAGATATTTACCTAGTGGTTTCACCTTTCAGTTGAGAGACTATGTGAGGTACTACATACAACAATGCTAAGACAAAATTAAAAAAAAAAGTTTAACGATAGAAAGTACTTTAGTTTCTTTATTTGAGAGAGAAAAAAAGTTTGTCTCTACAAAAGTTTTGTTATCAATGTTTTAGTTTACAAAAAAAATAACATACAAAAGTTTGTCTGCCTCTGCATAATATCTTTAATATAATACATGGAAAAAGAAAAATGCTAAGACAAAATAAAAAGGTTTGAAGATAAATTCACAAAGTAATTTTTACATAATATCTTTAATATAGTACATGAAGAAAAGAAAAAATGATAAGACAAAATAGAAAAAGTTCAAATATAAATTCATAAAGCATTTGCAGTTTGTTGTTTTCAGGAACAAAATCATAAGAAAAAATTAGGGTTTTTCACTTTCACAAAAAAATCTTAAGAAAAAAGTTTGGAACAAAAAAAAATCGCCAGAA
>JAGDQP010014689.1:0-44552 GCA_022664845.1 Lepisma saccharinum | reverse complement strand
ACTAGAAAAAAGTAAGAGGAAACATTTCATTCTACATAATAATATAGAAATATTTTTATGTATTTATTTCTAGCTTAACTCTGATAGCTAGGAGAACATTAAAATGCAAATGCTGCCATCTACAATGAACAATTTCAACCCAAACTGAAGTTTCATAAATATGTTTGCACTCAATAAAGGTCCGGGTTCAATAGACAAACTTGGGATTTAATGCTATAAATTAGTAAACTTATCACTTAACTTACAAAAGTGAAGTATTACCTAAGTAAATTAAAACAAGAGGGCAAACAGGAAAAGGTCAGAGAATGTAAATACCTGGAAATGCCCTGTTTCATTTTAATTACTGTAAAAGCAATCTATATTGGTCCAATGGATCTACGTTGTAGTCGCGGGGTTAATTTGAATAATTTGTAATACGATTCACTATGAAAATTAATCTGACGATGTTTTTTGCTCCTCCTGAGAAGCTAACCCTTATAATTAACAAATAAGGTTTTTTTTTCACAAAACTTACTATCTACAAAACATCTTTATTAGAGATATTTAGGTCAGTTCTTGAAATACTCCCATATAAGCACGATACAGTCCCGTGTTTCAATATCTATTTACTGATGTGTTTATGAAGGTTAGGGTAATTCTGATAACGCCATTCTGTAGTACTCAACCGAAAACATTCGTATATGTTTAACCCTGAAAATCGAAGAAATACAAGTACAGAGAACGCCTCTTAATTATACTAGTAATCGGTAGTTTAGTAACCGACGCCAAGGGTAATCTATTCATGGAGGATTTTCAAATATTGTACTTTCGTAGAAATAAAACATCTGAATGTGGTTGGGAAATATTGAATCCTCTACCCTGATTTTCAGCCGAAACGGCTCGAGGGTCACAAACCTTCAATATCCGGCAACCACACCTACAAAAAACAATAGTGAGTATCAACTGTTATATAGATACATTTAATGATTTATGGAGCTTCTTGGTTTGTTTCCATCTGCACTAACTGAACTACTTTCACGATTTATTCAAACAAGTGTAAAACGTTCCAACATACAGCATAAACAATACAACATTTGGTAAAGGCGTAAGAAGTCTTCTGAAATCCTATTGCTACTTCTAATTTCTGTAAAAAAATGTATAGTTTTAAACTTGTTTTAATCTTGTTACTCTGAAACGGCTTTATTTTCAGTACTAATTACACTGCTGCGAAAGAAATGGTAGACAAAACTTCATTTGAAAGCAGTGACAAGCAACTCATGGTTGCTGTAGGTTACATAATGAAAAATACTGAGGTAAGTTATGTATTGAACTGAGCTAAAATCATTTATATTGTGAAAATGATTCACTATCTGCTGATCATAAAGGAACGTATTAAATTGATAATTAAGGTTAATGACCAAACAAAGAAAATTCGATATAGGAGTAAAGAAAATTCCCAAATCCAAATTTTAAGCAGCTAATGGGCAAAGGGGAAGGAGAGACAGAAGAAATACTGAATAATAATGTGTAGAATGAATTACAAGATCTCACTTTAAACGTTGATATATCATGTCAGTTGAATCTTTCTCAGCATCATATTGAGTATTTACCGTAAAAATTATGCAATATGCATACGAGTGTTAGCAATTAATATATATTTAAAAATAAACTTAATACCTCAAACTAATTTTTGTAGTCCCAACCCAAAATATTGCAAGCTTTGGGAGATGCATTTCACTAAACTTACTGATGTGATGGGTCATCTCTGTTTTATATTGCTCTGTGAACCAATATAATTAACGTATTTTAGACCGATTACATAACTTGATTTCCTGCCAATATACCTCCGTGAACTTGCAGTAGTGTGTGGTGGGATTTCAATAATTAGTGTGTTGAATTATGTGTAATTTAAATACATAATAAGCAATTTTAATGCAATTTATAAAAACAAATTTAAACTGCCTTAGCAACATTGATTTGCATATGCTAAATTTGTTTATGCCTGTTGAAACGTTCCCCGCTACACGAACGAACGTCAGGTCACGTAAATAGGGATGCATATAACAGGTGGCCTTAACCAGAACACTACCTATGCTGGATGAAATCACCGAAACTTGTTCCAATCCAATATTACCTTAATTTAAATGCCAGAGAAGAGAGTTGACAATATAATCTACCAGCGACGTGTAGTAATGTTTAATTATTTCATGTTTTGTAACGTCTTCATTTCAACATTTCCAAACGGTAATCATTAAATGGTTTCCAGAACTTATGCCTAAAATATTCGTGACTATGTATTTGAGGTTTTATTTGTTTGCACCAACCAAGAACTCGTCCTCATCGTTGCCTCGAGACCACTAATAAAGGGTCTGTGTCGGAAAGCCTCATGAGCTCGATCTCTGTAGTGGAGAATTGAGTTTTAAGCTCAGTCTCAGGAGTCGTCAACGTTCCTCAAGCAATGTATCGGTAGTTGTGAGCTCAGTGTCAAGTTTCAGAAAGTACTCAGTGGTCTAGACGGATTTAAAAATTTATAGTTATCAGTTAGTGAAGTACATATAATCAAGGAAGTGAAATAAAACCACTTTACCCACCAGCAAATCTTACGTATATTTCTATCCACATCGCTTTCCCAATTTAGAATGTACTCCCCTGAACGAGTCTTAATCGCGGGTTGGAACTTAGAAAAAGACTGTCAGAGTTTCTAAATGTTGAATAAAACTATGAAATATTAAGTTGTTTCTTTAAAGAAAACGACTAAATAGTCCCTGAATAGTTAACATTCTTAAAAGCTGTAGTTTTGACATCAAGTATTGTCCCCTCAAGTTTTGAAAAGTTTAGATTAACTTTAGGTATTTTTACATATTAACTCAATGTTTTATTCTCATATTCGCGTTCACTATTGTAGAGTATAGCAGACGCTGCACCTTACGTCAATTCATGAATCACTCCAGATTTGATGTAAATTCCAAATGAAATAATACATTTGAATTTGAATTTAATTTGTAAGGTTTGTAGGCAACTGGATCAGGCCGGATGGATGACGATAAGATGAATTAGTGGAATGAAGAAAGTGGGAGGAAACGGGAAAACGCCGAGAAAACCCACGAACACGGTATTTTTCACCACAAACCGCACATGGCATGAGCAGGAATCGATCCGACGACCCCTCGCTTCAGATGTTAGTTCTCTACCAATTGAGCCACCGCGGTCCATGAAATAATCAAGTATTTTGCCATACACTTATGTGTACGGTAAAATAGTGCATCGTGTACATAGTAGTCTTATAATATATAGGAAATGCAGTTGTCGGTTTTAAATCATTTTAATTATCAAGAAAAGTATAGGCAGAGAAAGACATATCATATGGATCCCAACGTACAAATTTAAATTATGCATGAAGAACGCCATCGGAGTTCTGAATCAAAGACATTACAATACTGCATCTTTCTCAAACGATTCAGAATAAGTTCGAAGATATCTGCTATACTTAGCATATAGTCCGGACTTAGCCCCATTACTTTTTGCTTTCATTGATATCTCACTTCCTAGGATACAGACACATAAAAAATAAGGGCAAATGGAATATAACATGAAGGGGTTCTTCGTCTCTTTGGACTATAACTATTATCGACGTGAGATCGATGAATTTTCAACAAAAGTGGCTTCGGGTGGTGGAACCCGATAGCCACCTCATTGGATGCTGGGCGGCAGTCGTTGTAACGTTAGGAACAAAGCAAATTAGTTACCAGAATACTGATAAAATTTTCACTCAACTTTTGTAAGATAGAAGTTAAACTTATAAAGAGTCTCAGTAATGAATATTATCTTGTTACGGAATCGTTAGAGAAACCGGTAGGAAATTGTGTATTGTAATTTTATTGGTTTATCAATAATTATTCCGTTTTACATTATTCATTTATAGTCCAGACGGAAACACCAAAAACAAGAAAAGTAAATGAAAGTTGCATCTTATTGTTCATCCATTTTAAACATTCAAGGATATCCTCCAACAGATATGCAACTTAAAAATGCAACGAAGGAATGATATTTTACCTACGAAGCTTTGTCAATATAACGTGGTGTGACCCATCTTGATTACGTAGGAAGATATCTGACCATGCACATTGCAATGTTTAAATATTTATGGAATTTCGTAAATAAGGAATTGGACAAATTAATTTTTAGATGAATATTAACAGTTATTTTCTAGAGGGATATTAGGGAATATTTGCTCGAAAAGATGTAATAATTTAAGATTGAAAATCTCAACTTAAAGTTTAAAATTGAAAGAACAAATAAAAATAGATAGGCAGTGAGTTGTTTTCAAATTAAATCAATGTCGAAACATAACTAGCATTCTTTTTGCTGCATATTTTGCCAGTATGGAAATTCATATACTAGTAAGTTAAGATAATAGCAACAATCCAACCATTTATTCGTTAAGCATGCTTATTGATATTCATTTATAATCGTACGATTTCTAAATCACATTTCGATTTTAATCATTGATATTTTTTCAGGTATATCTGAGCTCTACTTGCGAATTTCCACATAAACTAACAAACTATTTTAAATATTTTCCAAATGAAGGTAGAAATAGTATTGGCTATGCAATGAAGTTATTCTCTATAGCTAGCTCTCCTACCTTAAGAAAATTATCTGTTCTTCAAAGAAAGTGTTTATTTCGCAACGAAGTGAAGTTAGACACCAGTAAGATTTACACTCGTATAGGGTGTATACTGAATTGTCAATTCAAACGAGCTATGCATCACTGCAAGTGTTCGCCGCAGATATTTTGGAATTCAGGTAAGTAAACCAACATTACTTACTTTATACATTTGTTGTGCCAGGTTTAATTATATTAAAGCCAATATAAAAATCGTACTATTGTCTGAAGTATTGCTAATTTCGATATCAATCAACAACTGTCGATATTAGCATAATACTTTTGGTGAATATTAGCAATTTGCCGTACAGGAATTATGTTCTTTCAACAATTACTTATGAATGTTGATAATTACAAAATACTATTATGGAGAATGTCAAAACTTACGCGAAATCGTTTATGTATGTTGGTAATAACGTATGTGGAACGTGTTCATGCATGTCACATGTTCCTTTAACATTATTAAGTAAAACATAGTAGAAACACCAGATAAGATTGTGTATCGGGATAAATTAAATTTTAAAGTGGACGAATTAGTTAAAAGTAAAAGACAACTATTTTTAATTCAGTAAAGAAAAATAGTATACCTTAATCAATAAGTTGAAAGTACGAAATATGAGTCGTCAGGGAAGGAGTGAGGGACAAAAACGATTGAGATATCAAGATCTGCTGGTTGTTGATGGCGTAATGAAGTTAATGTTGTTCCTTTTAAAGCAGGTGAGACACAAAGTGTATTATCACAAATGAAGAAATTCGTTATGTTCGTCTTAATGAGGCCAGTGAGTAAATCCGTCAGGGTGGAAGAACGCGGATATTAAAAGAGCTTCAGCTAAAAATACTAAAAATCCCACACATAAGGTATTCATGCTGTATGTAGTTTTATGTAAACATGTTCGATTACAAATAGTAAGCATAAAAGGAGTTGTAGCGAAACCTATTATATCTGAGTGAAATTGTAGTTCGCAGGTTGATTTAATTGGAATGCAGCTTCACAAATATTGTAATTGTAGATACCTTATTGTAAATCAAGATAACCTTACTAAATTCGGTAATTTAAGACCAGAGGAGACGAACGCTGCAGAAGAGAATGTTTATAATTTGTTAGATAATTTTTATCTTAATTGTAGACCGATAAATGCATTACAATCTGAATAAAAGCTAAAATTGTCTAATAAAATAATAATAGAGGTGCAATGTGGGATCGTGTTCAGTTGGTGCATAGCCCCGCCATCCCCAGGGTTCTATTGAAAGGACCAGCCAAGAGTCTGAAACATTCTAATAGCTTGGCTACACGGAAACAAAGTATGATCAGAAGGAATAGATTGAATTAATTATTTAAACGTTCTAAACGAGTTGGTGATATTCTAACGGCGGAGACACAGTTTTTGATAAAGTGGGCTAAAACCCATTCCCTTAAATAGAGTTTGGCGGACATTGAAGCCATGGTCACGCGCACAGAAGAAGGTCTTAGATGTCTTCAAAAAACACGACATTTCACGACGGTGTTTGGTAGACTCCCTATGAAGAGTTGTTTGGCTGCATAGTGAAATGATATCTTTTAATATCGTCGTTCCTCGTGGCAAAATATTTTTTATGAAATCTGAAGAACAAAGTATTTCGCTATCAATGTACACAAATTGGGAAATAATTACAATAATATAGAGAGACTTTTGGAAAAAATAGAGTGCCAATGAAAATGAAAGCCACTGACAGGAACTAGTAGATGAAACAGCTAGTACCATATATGAAGAGTTCAGGGAAATCAGTTGGCAAATGAAGGAAAAGTGAACATACTCATTTCAAAGACTAACAATCCATTTACACCAATTTATTTAATATTTACACTTTTGGATTCAACCTTTCATAGCTTTTAGCTTTCATTGCGTAGTACTTGTTACTAGTGAAAACTTAGTGTCTTTTGAAATTGGCCATTCCCTCTTTTTTCCTTGTACTCTTAATTTTCCATATTTTGAAATAAAACACAAACTTTTTATGTCTGCTTAAAATAATTCGCAGTAATAACCTAGAAGGAAGGTCAGTAAACGCTGTGTGCTGTGTCTCAATAGGTAAGAAAAGGTATCTTTTTTTCAGTAATGTATCATCTGTGATCAGAAACGTCCAATGATGTGATAGCATGTACGAAATACAACAGGCTCTAGTTTTAGCATCCATATGAACCCAGAAATAAGAAATAATCTGAAAAAATATGTTCCTTTAAGTTCAACTTTAACTTTTATTTGTATAGGGGCAGTCTAGTAACATTGGACTTCGGCCCGTCGCGATTCGCCCTTTAGCCATTAAAATCCACACTCATGCTCATGGCAGGACTCGAACCCGGTACCTTCGAGTCGTTGGCCTGCAGCCGTAGACCACACGGCTACCCGGCCAGCTTCTTCCTTTAAGATATTAGATATTGTAATAATAAAGTTTACAAACGTTGATCGCGGAAACTTGATGAATTTTATCACCAGGATTAAGAATTTCATGTGCGCACTTTTTTCTTGTAAGGCAAGCTAGAAGTCTCTGAATGATACCAGTCTGTGAAATGTTGCCTCCAGTTGACACAGGAGGCAATTTTCCGGGACTTTTCTCCGTTTTGAGTGACCTTTATTTGTTGTCTCTACTCTGCCCGTAATCTCTTTTCTCCCTTTTACTGATATTTCTAATATTCTACGTCACATTTTATAATTTAATTTACTTTCTTGCATTTTGATCCTAATTGGTATTACGTATCATCATAGTGAATACTGGATTAAATGTAATTCGCTGACGCTTTTTAAAATTAAGCTGGCTTTACTTGATATATTTTAAAAACAATTATTATAACGAATTTAACGTATTTTACGTCAGTCGTGAGTCGAGTGGACAGATATCGTATGGCGAATCTACTAATGTATGTTCATTGCGTTCTCTCTTTTTCCAGATACTTTCACTGGAATCAGTAGTCTTCTGTTAGTGAATTTAAATTTGTTGCTTAACAAGTTTAGTGATAGATTTTGTTATGCTTAACGTGTCCAAATACCAATTTCTCGTCCTGACTAAGAAGCTCAAGCAAGAGTTAATCGAAACTGATAGAAGTGTTTATTATACGATGCACCATTTGCGACTTAAGGAATCCGATTAAATGAAAAATACCAACGATACCGCATACAACAACACATTTCCAGCTTAAAGGGTCTAAAGACCAAGACTTTTCATATCATTCCGACAGTCTCTATTACGAAATGCCTTTGAGCAATCTTCTGGGAGGATCCAAAATTCAGAGAAATTTAACATCGATGTGTTCCACTCTATAGCTTACCAATCTGAATTTCCTGGAAACATCCCCAGTGGTCGTCCATCCTGAATGAAGTTTTTTCCAGAATTTTCTTCAGCCATACCAGCCAGATGCCGGATGGTATATAACTAAGAACTATTCCCTAGTCGACTACCTTAAATCATCTTTTCCACCACCTTAAACTGTCCTGAGCCTGAGGTGTCGAATGTACATTAATTAATTCAATGTCTTATCTCCAGATAGAAGCAAATATGCTTTTATAAACTTAAGGGATGCATTAATATTTGTTAGGGTATTTTTTTATATAAAATATTAAATTAACATATATGATATATGTAGAAATAGATGATGACTTGATTTATACTCTTTTCGAATACTAGTATATTGCACCTTTGAGATGGATGGTAAGTAAAATTACTCCACAAAGTCAGATTGCTTTTCCAATTAGTTGGAAATATCATACTCGAGCCGAAGATGAAAGATTAATACAAGATCCTAAATCAAAAAGGGGTTCATGAGAAAACGGTTTATTACAAAGGTACAATTCTTAAAAATCACAGATACAATAGGGAGTATAGCTACTTGTTTCGTGTTGAGGTAGTATTGTGACAATAATTTCATCATACAATATTTGTTGTTCTGTCTTACTATTTTAAAACATCCTATAGTAAAGATGAGTTGGTTCTTCAAGATATTCGGAAACTAACCCGAGGACGTGTGTTATACACGTCCACATACTCGGACCGACATATGTAAAATATCTAGAAAAAACTACATCCAACTAGAGTTAAGAATCATCTTGCTCTAATTGTAGCTACCACCTTAGAAACAAAAGAAAGAATAGTAACGGCAGTGTTATTAGAAACACTATGCATAAACTTATCAAGTGAACAAAAATTATGAATTTTATCTCTGCAATATTGGGAGGTGCACTAACTTATTTTCCCCTGCCTCTCACGAAATATACTGACAATTATCTCTAAAGGCCGCTTTAGACGATGCAATTTCTCGTACAATGATTCTTAGCGAAAGCAGTGTGCCAGGGTAAAAAGAAAAAAGTTATGGATTTATACCATAGCACCTTGCTCTATTGTAGCATTCTTGCTTTCATACTCTGGCACTACTGCTAATCGTACGATTCATCGTAGTATAAAACGCTTTCGTCTAAAGCGGCCTTAAATCTATAATTTGTACTAATAACTTATTCTATAATTTGCAAATAAATATACCAGACCAAAATTCGTGCCCCCTTTTTGTTCCCTTTTTGGTATTATTTTAGCATCTTTTCCCTTCCTTTTTCCTATAAAAATCACCCTAAAAATCGTAACCGACACATTAGAAAGAAGCATGGGGCAATTAAGCACTTAAATACCAAAAACAAGCTTGCAATTTGTAATTTGAAATTACTGCATTTGACTGAGGTCTCATCCAAAGAAATATAATTAGGTGAAGTGTTTTTTTCTTGAATCATATTAGTTGTAATCCAAGGTCCAAGCGTGGTTCTTATGAAGCAGCAACGTTCAACGAATAATTCCAATTGTAAAAGTGATTGCGTTATCTGGAATTTAAATTGTCTTAGAATGTACACTGTGCTGTAATAAATAAATTAACATAAACTAATATTTTTTATACATTTAGATATCTTATGCTAGTTTTGTTAGTTTGGATATTCATCCAATACCATTTTAACTTTCAGAGGTCACAGAGAGAAATTGCATATTTGCGTAACTTCTGTATAAATCTAGAGGTGGAATTATTCAGTCCCTATAAATTCATTTAGTAACCTTGGCTTCTAGTTGTGTTAGTTTTCGAGTTCATTCGCATCTTAATTTTTGGGATATTCTTATCAAAACCTTTGGTTGGGGTTTAGTACATCACAGTGTGTACATTGTGTATCCATTTTTTCTTCACATTTACATGTTTTCTTGCTGATTTTACTGAATGCTTTGCAAGTACAATAATGTAATGACCTGCTGCTACGGACGAGCATTTGATATGTTTCTAGCTACGCCTTTTGATTTGCTATTGTTTTATTTTTTCGTTCTCTTTTATTCTTGTCTGTCTCTGCTCAGGAAAGCAATCAATTTCCTGTCCTGAGCGTTGCTTTGTCTGTTAGTTCAAAGTCGAAGACTATAATATTTAAGTGACGCCTTTAAGATTTTCGGAGTTTCTCTTTCGTATACATAGTAAGGGTCACCGCCCAATTGTTTTGTAATTCTGATTATTATTTTGTCGGTCGTTTTACCGAAAGGTATCCCCTTTTATTTCTCTATATTTCTTTTACTTTTACTATATTTTTTCTACTATATTTTTACTACATTTCATTTTTCGCCTTCTCATTTCTAATTCTAAACAATTTAGAAAAAAATATTTAGGTTGGTTTATATTAATTTCGTGTCAAAAGGTTGTGTGTAGCCACGCCCACATTTCCTCCCATCATTACCTGCCTGTTCATTGCCTAGTAGATGAAACGATGACAGATAACCCGGTAAAAGATGGGTTGCCATGTAAAAAATTTATCTGCTGATAAAATGTGAAATATTTACATTAACAAACGCAGCACAATATAATTCTAAGTTTTAAAACTGAGTCAGCAGTGTTTGTGGTATTATGAATGCTGAATGTACTGGCTAATATTAATTTATCTAAGAGGAGAGGCAGATATATGGAAACCATTTCCCAGTTATAGCAGATCTGTTTTGTTGGCCATATGCTCTCTATGGATGTGATGCTAGTGGAGAAAGATCTTCCATCATAATTTGAGCTGGAAGTGGTCCAAAGTTTGTGTGTATAGAAGTGATTTGTATCTGATCTACGTATGTGAGTGTGAAGAGTGCTGTCGGTGTTATGCATATGCTTGTGTGTCTGAAGGTAATAATTCTGTTTCAATAAGTATGTGCGTGTTAGATGGTTATATATGTTCGTCAAATATAGTAGCTGAGTAGATTTTTGTGCGGATCACTACCCCTTGCAGGTGAGCAATATAGCAGATTTTATCCATTATTTTCTCTTTTCTGGATCTGTCCAAAAATGGATTCTGGATTAATTTACGTTTGCGAAATCATGCTTTGATATAGCGAAATTAGCCCTTGCCTCTCCTCTCTCTTTTGTGTTTTGGTATACATTGTTATCAATTTTGGTTACTGTTGAGAAATTGTTGCATTGAATTTTGAACTGAATTTTCGTCTATAGATTTCCTGGTCGAAATAGTAATTTTGATTTATTTAAAGGTTTTATGATTAACAATTACTGACGATTCAAGAGTTTGACTCTTTTTGTTTTTCCGTTTCACCGTTTGTCATTGCCATAGTAAAGAAAACCGAATTAACTCAACCAAACCTAAACAGATCTAAAGTATTTTGATCAAGTTTTAAACCTGTTTTTAGCGGGCTATTTTGATTTATTTTTCAGTTAATAGTACATACATAATTCAATTTGTAAGTTCGGTACAAGCTGTGCTTACCACGTAGACATGACCTTTTGCACTTCTAGTATATTTCGTATAATTTACGGCTAGGTTATATGTAGTTTAATTTTTTGGAAATAGTTTGTTTCGGTAACTTTTTGAAAATTTAGGTATGTGTAATCTAAAGTTCACTGATCCTGTGATATGTACGAATTCGGTTCTTAAGGTTGATGTTTCGTAAACTCGAGTTTCTGTTCTATGAGTAGAAACTGCAAATGTTGAAATTTAAGTAAAACAAGTAGGAAATCCATGAAATTTCGAAATGGTGTAAACTGATGGTGCTGACAGAAATGTAAATAAAGTTCGCGGAATCTGCGTGTCAATAAACAATCTTATGAGAATAAAGGAAAAAAAATACAAGAAAAATTAAGAATTCCAAACAAAACTAACAATTCAAACATACCAAAACGGAACTGTAAGAAAGAGACTTTAGCATCATGTTACTCTTTAGTAGGGATGTAGTAAGAACACGCAGACTAAGATATTCTCTAAAGAGCAATATACTTTTATTGGATAGGAAAAGCAGGTAACAGGAAAAGAAAAAGAGGAGATTATAAATCATTCTGATTAAGTAATCATTACTTTTCTTTTGCCAAAGCTGTAATAGATTCTATTAATTGAAGGACTGTTCATATTTTATTTTTACTTTGTTCTCGGTGTATGACCGAAAACAACTTCTTTTCATATTTCTGTATTTTTTACATAAAATATATTATTTCAACGTCTAATAACGGGCTCTATATTTCCAAAATTGTGTAATCGTTTATTATTTAATTTTATTATTATTGTGCTTTAAATTATTAAAATGAACTAAGATGTGTATGCTAATGCTTAAGGTGACTATATTTGTTAGCTACCGATATTAGATATTTTTACAATAATAACGTTGATCATGAATGCAGACAAGATCTTAAAAAGTACCAAATTGAATTAAAATTCATGATAATAATTACAACGTAGTTCTTAAAATAAGGTTGTGTGTGAGAGGCCCCAGAGTGTAATTTGTGTGAAACATTTGGAAGTGTAGCCTTGGAATGTTAATAATTACGGATCTCTATTTGCTGTTGCTGTACAACATTGCTGAACTTTGAAACAACGTTAAACTTTCAATTCACGGTTTCAGTAGTTTCAAGGGGGATCTGGAAACATGGAGTCGTAGAGATACTACCGCTATGAAATTTCTACTGTAATTTTATCAAAATATCAAGTTTTTGGACCTTCTAAATAAAAATTAACAATAATTAGTGAATGAAAACATGAAGGGCTTCATACAGCCTTTTTTTTTGCATTTTATCAAAATTATACATGTTTCTAGCCTTATAAGTGCAGTGTGGATGTAGTGTTTGAATGTTTGGAAGGTTCTAGAGATGGCGACTAATGGCAAAGACTGTGTGACTGAATTTCTTTATACAAAAAATAACGGTAGATACGAAGAATATATTATCATTTGCAATTATTTCAATGAGCAGCGCCACAGGTCTTAAATATTGACCTGTAGTTCAATAAACATACATTCAAACAGTAGTTCAACTGGTTGTTTTCATGGAAAGTATTTTCCTAAAGTGTATGAAATAAAAAAGTTTTAGCTATAATTTTGAAATACCAATTTTTGTTTTAATATGTGATAGTAAAATAATAAATAAATCAAACAGTATGATATATTATACCACCATCTGTATGCCCAATTAAGTTAAGAATTTAAACCTTTAGTGGTGTCATTGCTTATCACGAAAAATTATTATTCAATATATTAAAAAAACGTTCACTTGCAATATCAATTTTGTTATAGACAGTAAATAAATTACTATTTACTATGCTGCAGTAAATACTATACTATATGCAGTAATTACTATATGGATTTCTTTGCACAGACACACTTTTGAGATTGTCAACATTTCTCGTTCACAGTTGGAAACATTTTTTATCGTTAAAGAGAGGGTCACGATATGTTGTCGCTGAAATTCGAATCAAATACAACGCATGTGATAGAACATAGTGAGCTATGGAGAATACGAAAATGTAAGGTTCGATGGACAAGCGGAAGCGGAGTTAGCAGGGGACGAAATCTCGAAATTCAACATATGTTAAGCAAAGAACATGTTTAGGATGATGTAGAACAAATGACTTTAGTTTCGGGAGGTAATTCATGACATAGAAACGATTGTAAAATTCCTATGGACATGGGGGAAATTACGCTTTGTTTTAGAGATAAAACATTTCCAACTTGGAGCCCAAACCTGACGCCTAACAATGGGAAGAAATGAATAATTCTCAATACTTCAGAAACAGGGTATTGAATTAACATTTGGTTTACTTAAAAAAATGTTGTTTCTAGCAACATGGTAGACATCAGGACTGAAAACACGATATCATGGGTTAGTCAGATTTGCCAGTCTGTTATAAGTTTTATTTTTTAATTGGAATACATCGTGTTATTGGTTAATTGACATCTTCTGTTGATGATAAAGAGCATAAGTAAAGCACACACCACAGTGTTGCAAAGTATATATATAAGGTAGAAAGGTTAACGAGATGTTAAAGAAACTAAGGGGCAGTCTATCTGAAATCATCCAGCTTGGTTGCTACACACCTTTAAAAAAAATATGATTTAATATTTTATATCCTTATAAAAGAATAGTTCAATATGGCTAATCTTTTACTTCTATCCCCACCGATTACATAATGGGGGACATTTTTGTCTTGCTGCGCATTCTAAAATTTGTGTCCAGAAGTTTACGGTAAATGTAATATCTAGGAACTGGTTTATCATCGGAGATTTAAACAAAAACAAATTCTTTCTTTAAAGTTTTGATAATTTTTGCCTTTTGAATAAGAGGCCTAAAATCTAATTGGTCAAAATGATATTCAACTGTGGTTGTCAAAAGATATGCATGTTTTCAGAGTGCTTTTTTGAAAGGAAGGATTGAAGGTCAACTTTGATATTATGTACACTACTACACATCAAATTGCATTGAACGTGTACATAATATGAAGGCTGATATGTAATTCTTTATTTTCTTATGGATTTTTGAAAATTCAAAAATTTAGTTAAACCAATCGAGAGGTATTACATTTTGTATAAACGTCTTAAAACACAAATTTTGGCATGTGCAGCAAGACGAAAATGACTCCCATTAATTGCTCGGTATGGATATAAATAAAAGAACAGCGTATGTAGTTTATCATAAGTAGAAGATGCCAAATAACCAATAACACGATGTAACGCAATTTGAAACGTTATATCGGATTGGCAACACTGATAAATCAGTGACATCGTGTTTTTACTCCTGATGTCCACCATGTTAGAGGAAATAAATTTCCGTAAACGAAAGTTTCATTCAATACGTCGTTTCTTACTTATTGAAAATTATTCAATTTCTCTCCTTGTTAGGTGTCGACTTCGGGCTCCAACTTGGAAACTATAATGGAACTATATAGAATAAATCTCTAAAACGAAGCGGAATTTCACAATGTTCATAGGAACTTTTCAACTTGTTTCGATGTCAGATATCGCCTCTCGAAAGTAGTGTCATTTATTCTGAGTCATCCTGAATATATTATTTTCTTAACTTGTGTGAATTTCCAGGTTTCGATCCCCTTAACTCTACTGCACCTTGTCCATTACACTTTAATTTTTCGTATTCTCAATATCTCACTAGGCTCTATCAGATGTATTATGTTTGATTCGGATTCAAGAAACAACATATTATGACCCTTCCCTTTTGGAAATTTCCAATATCCACCCAACATAAGTTGTGTGTGTGGACAATATATAGTAATATATCTGACATTCACAGTAATACATATATACTGCTTGATAGTTGCAAGGGAACAAACATATATTAGGTGGCAACGTGGTGGGAAAAAGATCCAGGGACATAAAACGCACACGAGTATAGGAATTATTCTAACTTTATTCACAACAGCTATTTAGCACCATGGAGACAATTCTAACATAAAAGAACAGATAAGTATCTGTTGAGCAATATGCTGCGATGTCGTCAAATGTAAGCTAACAATGATACTGGCAGATTTGATCACATCAATAGGGGGTATCAACACCACTGGCATCAATGGACGTGTTATAGTTTTTGCATACTCTCCACGAGACTATTCATGAGTTCCAAAAGCGCGTTGGTGCATACATCTGTTAATGATTTGCAAGACCCCGCATTGTCCATGGTAGTGCTGTCCACTGTGGCATGCTTTTTTCGAAATACTTTTAAGCATGTTAGATGAGATACAGATCTGGCAAACACGCAGGCCACTGTATTGCACTACGTAAACATGAACATAAACCTCCAAGATATCGGTTCAGTCTCTTGCTCCTGTGACAGATTCTCCTTCAAAGATATGCAGATATGTTATTTCTTTCGTCATAATAACTGCCAATACCATTACCCCAGAACAACCATAACTGTCAAATTAACGGATGTTTTGCTGACCTAACGTGTTCCCCGGTTTCTCCACACCCATTGATGTCATGGATCGCTCGCCACACTGAACCGGGATTAATCTGAGAATATCGGCGTGGAACACTTTCGTTGTTCAATAATGTTCTATTATTCTATTAACCATAGCCACTGTAAACTGCAACGTAACGTTTTGGGGGATAATGGCACGCATCAAACTGGCTTCCATCGATGGCCAGCATACAAACAGACCATCTTGATATGGTTCTGGGCGATTCCTGACACTCTTACAAAATCGTGAGCCATCATGAATGATTAACTTGTATCATTCTCCACTTAGAACTAACGGTTATAAAGTTTTCACCGGTTTTATTATTTTAAAATTCAACTCCTAAAAGGAAACGAATGAAGAATGTTTTAACTACAGTATGAGCCAAACAACTGAAAACAATCTGGCATAAAAACGGCTGGATGGAATAAGCTCAAATGTTGGACTTCGGAGATAGAAGCTGCTTGAATACATTAACACCATCCATTTGGAGTGAAAAGGGGATCATGTGACACCATTTTAGGCCAGCTAGTTTCCAGATATTCAAATCAAAAGTCGGTTTCAACTACGTTTATTTGTTCAGAAGGTAAGAACTTAAAAATTTAGTAATTTGAGAAACATAATATTATTCTGGCGCTGCAAGTGATTCAGCATGGCGCCAATCCATATTCCCATCATGAAGGTTACAGTTCCAGAGTGCGTAAACCGTTTGTTACTCTCAGAAAGCAGATACAGCATACGCAATCGTGTTCAAAAATAAAACATTTTGAGAACATTAGATATTTGCGAGAAGAAGCATGCAGTATATAAATGATAATTTTGGTTGTTTCATACCCGGTATCAGTGTCAATGTAAATACTATCTGAGGTTCCGTTTTAATTTGCTCAATTATTGAGAACAACCTCAAACGCCGACACAATTTAATGTTATTAATGAGAAATTTATCCATTGTTTAGTAAGGCGTTACACATATTTTTCACTAGGAAGTAAACCAATTTTGTTTTGTTGTTTCTTCCATTAACGGGCAGCAAAGTTAACCCTTCAATTTTCGACCACCATTAACAAAATTTGAATATTAATGAATTGGTTACTCTGGTTAAGTTGGACTCCCATTAATTTTACTACTAAAACGTTTATTAATTTTTTTCAGGTCGATACAAACCGTGTGATGTTAAAGGACTCGCTTGTATTGCTCAAACCAAAGGTAACGATTATCATTCTGTCTTAATTTTATCAAAGATAATACGTCTTTTCTATTTTAGAAAAATATACTTGTATTAATGATACTAGGTTTAACAAAAGTATCTTCACTAGTTATTAAACCTTTGAAATAATTCAAGAACTATCTTATTTGGTAATTTCTATTTCCTGCCAGTCGAAATCTTAGGAAAACGCTGTTAACATTGTTCTTTGTCAGTCTGTAGTCTAATCTAGGGACTCTGCAAAAGCAAATGTAGATACGTTAATTTCAAGTTTGAGATCAGGCGTCTCAATGTGACTGCTTGCATCAATCTCGTGATATTTGCAGAATATTTATAAATAGTTCTTAAAATATAATCTGCTATCTAATATAAAAAGGTTCCAAACATTTTAAAATTTATATTTGTATGCCCGTCAATGGATAAAAAGTTATACATACTTCTCTGGTTGAATTTGCATGTTTAAAGCATCTTTTGTATGGGAGTATTAGGTAAATGGAACATAATTATAAGAATTTTTGTTCGATATATTTGATATATTCGCAAATTTTAAATGAGATAAAAATTATGGAAATCTATCGTGAAAACCCTACATGCTATCCTAGCAAATTCAAATCCCTGGAGGCAAAGGTTTGGTGTATAATCATCGGGAATGTGTATTTTTCACTATTCAAGCAATTTAATTACAGTCATTGGAAGAATTTGATGTTAAAGTTAATACATGTTACATAGATATATTATTAACTTCAAAATTTGAGAATATTTAATACGTGTTAATTTTCACTTTATAAATTAAGTTTGTGAAAAGAAACCTTAAATCCCATCAAACCATGCTTCAAAATATTCTGCGCCATATGAACAAATTACATTCGTCAAATTGTTGAGTGCACGGTTATCATAACTTTGTTTGTAAAAATACATATATAAATAAACAATGTATTTTGTGTATAATGACCCACAGAGAGTAGGACGTGTAATGGACGAGAATGGGACGTTTTTTAGATGTCCCAAGTAGTTTCAATGGTTAAGTCTAGTGTATGTCTATTTAAAGGTACGATTATTGATACGTTCATTCTTTCCAATAATATGACAAACCTGCTACAAAGATGCCTATAAACCATCAATTAATAAACATTAATCGGTGTTGAAGAATTGTAAAAAAAAGCAAGCAGGACGCGAACATGGATCTTCTCGTTAGAAATCCTGCGTCTTACCGATTAGTATTAACTACTTTGTAACTCTATCATTATACATAATAAAATTAAACTAAATGACAAAGTATAGCAATCAAGTATATCTATTAAAAGGCTTTTATATCTTAAATATTCACTACATGGATAATACATGCATTTTAACTAGTTCTTCAAATTTAGCATAATTTTAATTATGCCGCTATTTTAACAAACAGCTCTGTAATAGTTGGCAAAAATGTTTTATCTATTTTGTCCTACCATATTATTCGTATAATATGATCAAATTAACAATTCAATACAGCACTGTTGGTCCTTAAGATCTAGTTCATGCCTTTAAAGGAACAATGTTAGCGCTGCCAACCACGTAAGAACTTTTCGACGAACAGGCGCAAAATAACAAAACACTGTTCTTCTAAACACATGTTCTATTCATACTTATATTATTGAAGTTCGTTTATTGTGGTATAAATTATTCTAAATTGATACAAAATGTCATGTTTGAATTTATATCATATTAAATGATGATACAAAGTATAAATTAGTCCACGTTTGGATCAATCGTTCGAGAGTTTAATTCCATTGGTACACATATTTTCGCAATAATTATTATCCATATTATATAGCTGTTTAAATAATTCATTATGTAAAATCGAGTTAACGTTTAATAACGATTAATGTCGAATCTTTATTTCGTTCCCTATTTCCATTTAATAGTCGATTAATGTATCGCTCAAGAGTAAGATATTATAGTTGTTTTGAAAGTAAGAATTTCAATTTCTCTACAAGCTATACTGCTGTTACCTCTCATAAAGTTCGCTTTATCTTATATTATTTTTCAATTTCTCTTCGTTCAATAAATGCATACATAATATTTATAATCAAAAGCAAAATTCTGCATTCGTCCCAAGGATAGTCTTTTATAAATATCCCAAATTTATTTAACACTATCTTTATTTTATCACAAAAATAATTATTTCTATAAATACAAATAAGTTGTAGAATTATGTGGAGTTATACAGCCTCCGTCTTTGTTTATCGTCTAACAAAAGACAGATTGTGTCGTAAGGGATTTTAGTATTTCTCCATTCCACTAAATATCCTACATACTTATCGATTTAAACCCAAAATGATTTAAGAAATGGAATTATCTGCATGATATAGTATGCTTTACTAAAACCAAAGATGTTAGAAAGTCGAACTCTATCAATCAGGGATGAAAAACACTGTTAAAATTGAATTAGTAGTTTGAAGAAAGCAATGAACACAAAAAATATGGAAATCTAGTTTATGCCGGATTTGATGTGGAATGGATCGCGCATCTATACAATGCACAAATAATGCAAAACGAAACATCAGTAAAGCCTTGAAAAACAGATGCTAAACAGATATTAGCAAAAATAGCGTAGCTGAAACTTGTTCACTGCAACTTTGTCTAAATTGCTATTACTATTACAACTGATGAAAAGAAGCAACTACTGGCTTAACTTCTAATTTTCTCCGATACATAGTAAAGTTAAAACACTTCTGGCAGAACAAATCAAACGTGCAAAGACTGTGTACGGAGGTGGATAATAAGGGTGAGTGAACACTCTGTAATTATAAATGGAACCAAGAAAGTTTTGTCGCTTTTTGTGGAGGTCTGTGTTCAATTGGCCCTCACACCGTGAGTTCAATGCGAATGGAGATCAGGCGAAGGTCAGTTGTTGGTGTTGCTATAGCCAACATATTACCTGGTTCTTTCAGTTCAGTTACACCGTGAACGTGCGGAACGACAGAGTGAACATGGGACCTCCACAGAGCGTCATACGGGCGTGTATGCTGTACGAGTTCAAACTGGCGTCACACGCAGTTGCAGCGGGGAGGAAGATATACCAGGCCTTTGGTGATGGTGTCGTGACTACGCGGACAGTGCAGCGGTGGATTACCAAGTTTAATTACGGCGACGAAACACTCAAAGACGCACCACGTGCAAGAAGACCAACATAGGTACCAAATGAAGATTTTCAGGCAGCAATTAAGACGAACAGTGGCCAGACATGTGAGGAACTGGGACTACATTTCAGTGTGAGAGGAGACCATTCGGCAGCACCTCCATCAACTTGGGAAGCACTACAAGTAGGGTCGATGGGTCCCACATGATTTGACTCCGGGACAGAAGGCAACGCGAGCAGACACCTGTGTTTCTTTGCTGTCTCGTTTGAGGAAGGAGCCATTTCTGGACTGGGTGTTGACATGTGATGAGAAGTGGGTCCTGTACGAAGCTCCACAGCGCCGTCATCATTAGTTAGCATCCCATGAACCGGTTCCAAAACAGCCGAAACCAGCACTGCACCAGAAGAAGGTCCTCCAGTGTGTTTGGTGGACTGCTCGTAGCATCGTGCATCGGGAACTACTACCAGCTGGTCAGAGCATCAATGCAACTGTGTACTGTCAGCAGTTGAGTCGTGTTCAAGAAAAACTCAAAACTCTGGAGCCAGCAGTTCTGAATCGCAAAGGGGTCCTCATGTTACAGGACAACCCTAAGCCGCACGTGGCTAGGATGACCCGGGACACCATTCTACGCCTTGGATGGGAAACACTATTGCATCTACCATACTCCCCGGACATTGCACCGTCCGATTTTCACCTGTTAACTTCCTTGGACAATCAACTTAGAGAACGACAGCTCAAATTCCTAGTAGAGATTCAAAATGCACTTGATACTTTGCTTCACGGCCCACCAGGTTCTACCGTGATGGAATCCATGGCCTTCCAGAACGTTGCAGAAGGTCATCCATGCTGATGGGAACTATTTTCGATCTTCCAGGTGCGTCGTAGGTGACATATCGATGTTTGAAAGAGGTGGGTGAAAAAGCGACAGAACTTTCTTGCTTGCCTGATAGCAGCATCTGTTAAGCGTTTGCAGGAGAATGCTATAAAGAGCTCTCGAAAATAGTTGGACGCTAGTTGGATCCGTGGCTTAATAGGTAAAGCATGGAACTTGTAATTATTTTATTTCAATGATCGTCGGCCCGTTCACATATACTATTGTCTATATTTAAATATCAATAGCATTTGTCTTTCTGCTTTAAAAAAAGGCTCTGTTTTACAGTTATACTGTTTACCCTCTTTCATTCAATGAAAACCATACTCGCTTTAAATAATAGTTCACAAAATTCACAGCCATAGGTTAGAAAAAAATATTACAGTACGTGCTCGAGTCGATAACATTGCAATGAAAAAATATAGTACAAAATTAATTTATACATTATTTCTTTTAATTCGATTTTACATCATCAGTTGTTTTACAAATTTATAATGTTGATTATTAGGGACTAAATTTATTTCAAAGACGTATTTGTGAAGATGATCATTGTCAAAAAATTGGCAAAGTGAGAAACTGTTTCATAAATTGATTGTATGTTCAAATAAAACATTAATCTAGCAAAAATTAAAAATATATATATGATAGTGATGAGATGTGTGGATCGCTCTCTTTTTCATACGCAATGATTTTTTGCAGACTACATTATCGTATTTTTCTTTCTGCCAGACGCAAATTCATTGTATGGCTAGTCACAGTAAGCTTTTTTCATGTAAAGGGAAAAGAAGCAAATGACACATCAAAATTGATATATACAGTGATTACAGATGTTTTTCGAACTAAGATTTTCAGACAAAATATCTTAGAGACAAGAGATAAATGAGAAATTATTATCAAAATATTTATTAAAAGTTTTAGATAAAAGTCAACTCTCAGTGGTATCTGCTTCATGTATTAGTACTTTGTTTAGTTAATTTATGTGAGTATATTTAGTATTAAATGTCTTTTTTTATTTGATCATTTTGGGTTCTTGATCTTGTTAAATTGAAGTTATGTTTACCTCTGCAAATGCAGCTCAATAAAATAAATAATTGGAAGCATAACCAGCCGGCAACTGGGATATCCAGCGGTTATAAAAAATAGTGGTGTTCATCTTGGAAAGCCACCGCGGCGCCCCGGGTTCAATTCCCGGCGGGGGTACATTTTTTTTTAATATTAACATATAGTACAGTATACACATTTTAAAATTGTATTTAAAAAAGCATTAACCACTGGTTAGCTTAGGATTTGTTTTTTAACCCGGGCGTAACTTGTAATCCAACTGGGACTACGGTGGCTCAGTTTGTAGAGCGCTCACCTCTGGTGCTAAGGGTTGTCGGACCAACCCCTTGTCTTGCTATGTGGGATTTGTGGTGGACAAACATTGTGTGCGTGGGTTTTTTCTAGGTGCTCTCCTTTCCTCCATCTTTCTTCATTCTACCAATTCATCCCATAATCATCCATACGGCCAGAGCTATAGTTTCTTTAAGGCCTTAACATATTTTTTAAACCGTAATACAACTGAACAAATCATTATTAGTTTATCACCGTAAAGAATAATGAAGGCTACTCGAAACTTCATTTCAACAAACGAACGTTGGGAAATCTGAAGCCAGTGTGTTTGAGAAAATGTCATCGAACTGAACAGTGAAGTACATGTCATTAGGACAGGTTCTCATGAGGTTTCTTACTTCCAAAAAGTTATAAATCAACCGTCTTCATAGCGCTAATTAAACACAGAATCAAGAAGCTTTCCCAGTTTCGAATTAAACTCTACATAACAGTAAACTGCTTTAGGGTGTACGCCATCTAAAAGAAGGGAACTAGTTGTAGTACGTACATTATGGTGATCGTGAGTATTCTGTCCGTGGATAAGTTTGTGACCCGAAGGTTTCTGGGAAAGATGAACTACTGATGTTTTACCAGTGCTTTCTATCAAATGCAGACGGAAGAACCCAGAATCTTTTGTTTACAAAGCGACGAGCATTTAGTCTTATTGCGGAATAATTTTTGTGACGTAAACGCACTAGTAAAGTGTACTTAGTTCAGTAGAAGGAGAGTGGCGTAATGATGAAATGGTGGACAAGGAACAAATAAGCAGGCCGTGCGTTCGATTGAAGTGTTTTCTCTCTAAGGTGCAATATTGGTCTACCAACGTTTTTAAAAGCAAAGTTAGTAGTACGTTTGTTTTCCACGTTTGCAGTATGTTTCACATCGGTCAACTAGAAATTTGCTGCAATTTGTAGCAACTTCCAGTAATTGTTCCTTGCAATTCCAAATTTATTGCACATTTGGAGAATTGCAATCCCCATATTTTTGTAACCTTTGTTTGCTAGTATCATGCTATATCTGAGTTGTCATTTGTTTTTTTTCGCCAAATGTAATATATTTATATCAAAAAAGCGCACCGCAAATTTTCCCAACTGGTTGTGCAATGTGCATAGTGGTAAATACTCTTTTGCGTTCCTCTAAATCCGATTCTTCGACTTATCCACATCCTTCTTACGTTTTATAAGTCACGTATCGATACGTCCGTTTTGGAAGTGGACTAAGGGTTTTCGATGGAGTCACGGTGTCTGGGCATGGTGTATATACAGATTGTTTATGTACTACACCGACAAATTTCTGAAGGTGTTTCCTTACATCATAAGAAGATGAAAGTTCCTCCAACAATTTTTCGAAATGTGCATACTTTTTGGAGGTTCATTTCTAAAGCGTGGTAAAATGAACTTTAGAAATATATATTTTTATCACCATGACAGTAGATCTCATGCGGCATAATAAAGTCAAAAACTTAAATCCTGTTCCATTTTAAAATGCATATTGGGAGATTCCACGCCAACTGTCTAGATTTTAGATATTATCCCACCTCACAATCTCGGATTTTATGGAATTTGGTACAATGGTTTCACTTGGACTCAAATGAGAATATACAGAGTTTGAGCTCAGTATCGCCTGTAGTAAGCCCAGGATAACCCCACAGAAAATATCTGCTTAATCTGGCCAGGTGAGCAAACGGACTAAAGTGCAAGTTTAGCTCCTTCCTCTGTAGCCATAAATGGTCAAAGAGACACGACAATACCCTCTCTAGTGCATTTTGTCTTCAAAAATTTCGAAAATGATGTCATGTGAAGCTAAACCTTAAACTGTTTTAAAAAAGAAAATAAGCAAAAAATGGAAGAAACCCCCAAATGTCACCTCGTTCGCAAAATATCACCGGCCTAAAAATTGGAAACCATCAGGTTTGCACGAACTGCTTTTGTTACATACAGGTTCTGTAGAGGTACATAGTGCGTGATACAGTACAAACACAAGTTGCTGATTGTATGCATGTCTGAGCTAGAACGGCTAAAATATTCGCTTGAAACTGAATTTAATGAGAAACAACCATGTTGGAATACCCCAATGACCATCATGGCAGTTAAAAACGGGATTGTAAAGAGTGTCGCTGGAAATAGCACACAAAGGTACATTATTGAACAATATATGGAAGTGGTGACCCCCGCTTCCCATTTTCCCAAACTACGTCAGCTTAAAATATAAGAATATTTATTACGATCTGTATTAGTAGAAAATGAGTAAAAACCAACGTTTTCGCTATCTATTCAACTGGAACTGTTGTTAGCCAAACTATTGTGATAAACTATATTATTGTCCGAAATGAAAGTTTTAAGAGTGTAATATGGTATTATTTTATATATATGAGTGTGTACAATGTAGTACGAGCTTCCTTTAAACAATATTTATGTCGTAAGTTTAACACTGTAAGCGAAAAGAATACTTGGTGTAAACTTGGGGGGCTATCTGGTAAATGTAACTATTTTTATTGTATGGGAGTTTTTATCTCTCCGTCTCCCCAAAGTACCATGCAATATTTTTGTCTGTTTCAGTTTCTCTCTCCCTCTCTCTCTCATCACAGACACACACACACACGTTTCCTGAACACACTACATGAAGGATAAACTACAGTATCTGTTCGGGCCGATGACATATTGCTTTTTTCGCCTAGGTATTACGTATAATGAAATAAAAGAATAAACATCAAAGTTGAATTGTTACGAACGATTCGGAGAAAACATAGTTTTGACACGTATTTTAATTCGTGGCCTTGCTTCCATAAACAAACTATCAAACGACAACTGGCAGCTTGTAGCCTGATTTTGTGGTTAACGTCTCGAGAAGCCACTACGGGGACAAGCATTCGATCCCGGCGGGGTGATGTACTATCTATAAAGTTTTTTTTCTTTCGGTATATGCAGTACCGCAAACGCATTTTCGAGTTGTATAAGAAAATTAACATTACGTTTTTTTAACCCCGACATTCCAGTTAGTAATCCAACAGGAAAAATCACTATTAGTTTATGACTGTAAGGAAAATTCAAGCCCAATCGAAACTTGGTATAAACTAGCGTACTATCTTTGAAATTGGAAGCAGTTTGTTTGAGAAATGTCGACAGTCCTAACTTGTAGTGATGTGTAAATAATATGAAAATGTTTTCTCTTAAGTCATCAACAAATTCTTCTACTGTCAGCTGATTGGTCATCCGTGTGCACCCAATATCTGCCAAAGATGTTCAGACGTTGCATCCTGTCCAGGGCAAGCTTCTCAATGATGTAACATACTGTCTTGGGTTTCCATATTGCAAAACGTTGTTCTGATGGGTGTTTTGTAGTCTTCTGTCTTCAATGATATTGCAGATAAAAGTATGACATTTTGATGGATCTTGTAGGACTCTGCGGTCCCAACAGTAACGCACCACTGTGGTCTCAGCTCACAGAATTTGTGATGTAAATTTGCATATCAGGGTATTTATTTCGAAACTGCACATACAATTTCCTTACATTTCACAGTAACAGGGACTTATGTTTCTCTGTTTTGATACCATTGATACGGGTAGTGACTTTCGCCTTCGTTCCAAGACACATCCTACTGTATTGTTCATTCCGATAAAACTCTGTAGAAGCTCTTGATTCTTAATGACAAAAGCCGCCCTTTCTTATTTGCAGGGATGGCAAGAACTTCATGTTTTTTTATAAGTTCTTGGTTATTCTTACCTTCTCTTCCGATACACCAAATTTTGCCATTGGGCTCTGAATGCTCCAACTCTGTTTCTGTAGATTCAGAATTTGTATCTTCTAAGCTCTATTGGAGGATGTCTTCAATTTTGCTTTGAGTTATTTTAAAAGCTAATTATAATCCCACAGTTACCACTATCATTATTAGCGACATAAATATCAAAATACAACTTCGATTTTACTTTGGTTTTACAATGATATTCAGGAATGTATATTTGACAAAGTAACTATCGATGAACCAAGACGATAAAGTTAATGCATACAATAATTAAAACACCACAAATCGGGTACAATTGTGCCCAGCTTGGTACGAGAAGGGTTAAACTTGTAACCGACAACTCACTCTGCTTTAGCTCCTAAAAACGTTTATTTATTTCCTTTCTGCATGTTGGGCAAATTCTATGCTTCCCCACAACATATTCCTGACCTGTTAACATTTACAGATGATCTACAGTAGTTTGACTTAATTTGCGACAGCTAGATGCAATCATTTTGCTATGTGACAACCCTAATGGATTATAGTAAAATTCCATCAATATTGCTGTTTTTGGAGGAGGAATCCTTAAAAGTGTTATGTTTCTTAAGTCCTTTAATTTATGAACCTCATAAAGTAGAGGAAAATAATGGAACACTAATCAGAATATAAACATCCAAGATACTTAAACTTATTTATTTTGCAGAATTAATTGGCGACAATCGTTGCACTTGCCTTGCTGGCTGCGACGAATATAATTTTGGAACAGAACTCTTAGGAACTTACAGGTTAGTGCAGAAAACAATTTGAAAAATCTTTACGATACGAAGAAGATAAGATAAAAGGAACATACTATTAATGGTAGTTAGAGAACGTTAAATGTAACGGAAAGTGAGAATATGCTTTTATTGAGAACATTGTCAATATTCTTTTTCTTTTTGTAGATTGTGTTCGATATGTTTGTTTAATTAAAGAGTGGGAATGTGAAATGTTCTAAGTGCCATTTTTAAAATTTTTACAGAAGATGCATAAAACTGAATAGATTTGGTTTTACAAAACCAAATCCAACATAATATAGACTCTACGAATACACTAAAGGAGTGTGTGTTGTATACGTCAGAATTTCCAAATTTGACTGGTCAAACTGACAAAAAAATAAACAAGAACTTTCTATGTACCATACTAAGTAACCTCTGGTTCCAAGTGCCATTCAAAAGTACTGTTTGAATTGCTATGCCAGTTGAAACACACATTGGTTTTACTACTAAAGAATGTCCGAGCTACAGCAAGATGATATTGTATAGTAGAATATTAAGTTTTATTGAACCATTCGTCCAGCAAAAGGTATATTAGTAGACAAATACAGTACTCACTCAAACTGTCTTTATCAGGGAATCATTGGGTTGTCAAAAGTGTTCACTAAAACTTGTTTCCCAGATAGAACGACATATCGTTCTGTTTAAGCAGACAAACAGTGCTGATCTTTCAGATGTAGTAAAACTAATTGTATATCAATCATAGTTTTCTCTCTTTTGAGAACTCCGAATAACTTCCAATGTTGTCTGTCACTATAAGTAGTTATAGTAGCTACTTGTGATGGATGCGTATGACACACATTCAGCATTATGAATTTGGATATGCTGCATTGATTTCTCCTAAGTCCGAAATGTATCGTCAGCTTCCTTAAAATCAAAGAAATCATCGGAAGTCATTGAAATTATTGAAAATGGATTAACCAGTTTAACATGCTCAACCATCTTATTCTTTAATTTTAGAGTTTTAGTCTTGCATAAAGAAGGTTTTAGTGACCTTTCTGAGTTTATCTATGATGATGAAGAAATCTCTATCGCAACTTAGGATATTATGGTCACAGACAAAGAACTTGCGTATTATCTAATCAGTTTAGCTTTTGGAACAGCGGAAATCAGAGAGCACGGTCATTTTTTAGATAATCACTTGTTGTTGGACTTGTTTTCACCTGTTCCTGATTGATTTGTAAATTTGGAGAAGGATGGGGGCATGCGGGTAGTCACATTGAACACGCTTGTAGACAAAAGTGTTTTTTTTTAACAACGGTACTTGGAACGTTTTAAATTTTCAATCTTCAAATGTTTGTAGCATATTTATCTACTATCGATTACTTCAACTGCATAACACATGTCAGGAAATTGTTGGTATTGTATTTCATTTGCACTCTAACTCTCAAGTGGTGACGTGAAAAATTTGGTACTAGCAGCAACATTGTTTTGTGAGACCGATTTTCCTTGTTAATATCTTTACCGAACTCCAAGTACCTTTTCTGAGTATTTATTGAGGAATGCTTGTAGAACAATATGTATAATCTGCATATAAGAATTACAGCATTTAATCGAAAATATTAATTTTAAAGTTTATGAGCAACACAAATATATCATCATATACTGCATATAAGTATTTAACATATTACAAAAAATGAAGTATGATTATAACACAATACACTCTATTGTAAACAATCACTGCATATAATCTGAATATGCTCTGAACATACAATAGCATTTCTTATTTGTATTATTTAACGTGCAAATGTGAGTCTTAAAATTCCACGACTTCTGATCACCGCTGAGTGTTGGTTCGGAGAGAACTAGATCATTTGATATGATTTCTTATGATCCGTGTAATGTCCGGATTTTAAACAGAAATAATAATAATAATGCATAAGCACATCACCATATTCTGTATAGAATAATTAGCACTGCGTCCATAGGAAGAACTCATTGTAGTTATTACACATTATTATACACAATCATTGCACAAAATCAGAATGTAGTCTATTTTCGAGGCAGAGGTATTTGTTTCACACAAGATAATACTACCTAGTTTGTTTCAAATTTTGTTTGGACGTACACATTGAACACTTCTCAATCTCACGATTATCCACCACTAGATACCGTAATCAGAAGTGAAGACGATCAGGGTTGGGTGAAGTCTATTACTATTAAATTTTGTGTTATTGCACTTCGTTGAAGGTTTTATGCGTTTTATGCATTGTTATGCTTTTTACCACGCTTGACCCGGTGCCCCGATTTTGACTTGATGAGCTGAAGGTCAGAGCTTTTAACTCGTATCTTTGCGTTTGAACAGTTATTCTTCCAGTTATGACGAGGACTGATGCTGTGAACCCCAGAGCATGAAAGTCAATTAGGCCAAAAGTGACACAGTTTTTGCTCTTTCATATGTCAACCTGAGTTGATGATAACGGGAAAACTGACGTCGGTTTCCTGGACCACTTCTGTAGTGACGTGAGTGGAACACTTCTGTAGTGACGTGAGTGGAACACTTCTGTAGTGACGTGAGTCTCCTGGACCGAAATAGCTTGTACATGGACGAGAAATTAAAGAATGCGGCTGCGGAAACAATGGTTAATATTGCGGATGGTAGTTCGGAAGGTAGCTTGAATAAAAACCTCCGATATGTAACTGTTAGGAAAATAAACCTATTTGAAATGTTGTCGGTCTGTGACACCGTACGTCAACATTCCAGGGCTTAATCGCATAATAAACATAGAAATAGGGGCACGTTCTAGGATACTGTAGTACAAAGATAAAACATTGGTTTAAGTCTTCGAAATATTTAAAAGTATTCATTACGAAAGAGTATTTGAAGTTTTAAATTGAAAATGGGCTTCAATTACCTACATGTAAATATTTGAACGAAACTGTTGATGAAATGCAAGTTTCCTTATCACATTCACGATTGTCTCTGCTAAAAGAAAACTAGTTTTTCTATTCGATGTTTAATAAATTTTGTCATCACCTTAACTCCAAGGTAAAACCTCGGAGAGACGAATTTTGTCGTACTAACCTGAAGGTAGTATATTTTCTACCCCATTCATAAACTAAGCACTATTTAATAGCACATATAAAATTTGGTAATGAAATTAGTTTTGTTCTTTTCCGGAGAATGTATTGCAGCAATATAATATAAAGGTTAACTATTTTTTACCAATAAAGTGTTATTTCCAGCAAGGCTTTAGTTTTAAAAGAAATTGAGCCATACGTTGTCAGTTCCATAATCAAGACCAATTGAAGCTTAAAAAGGTGATATTTTCTACAGAAACCAGAATGTAAAGCATTGTAGATTATGTTTAGACGCATAAAAACACACATCACGTCTAGGGATCAACAAACAACTAACGGAAAGATAGCGAACAGAGTTCCTCTGTGTGGTGACGGATGTGTGGAACTAATGCAGATCATGTAAATAGCTGGAATTTAATCTACCCCACGTCCAAGGTTACGGGTGTTCTTTGTTAAAATACGACTGTTATGAAGTAACAAATTGTAAGCTGATATTAGTAGATATCAATTTGCTTTTCTTAATCTTATTGTTGTTAAATTTAACATAATGTAGTACAAACGTATTTATCTTCTGAAACTGCAAATCAAGTTTTCATTCAGTTACCTAACAATTAAAAATCAAAATAATAATAATACAGTTGTCCTCAAAAAAATTCCTACCGATTTGTAGCAGTATAGATACAGAGAACTTTTCTTCGTGGGATGCTTTAGGTTCGTCACCAACTCCTCTTTCCGCATTCTTAACAGTGACTCTATTGAACAGGGCCGGGTCTAAAGATTTCTCCGTGAAACTGATCGGTTGGTTTCTTCTATGAAAATGCAGAGCAATTTCTAATGGGTTACATGGCTTCTGTTCTCTCGTAACCGCAGACATTTCGTACAGAAAATCATTGAACAAGAAACGTTGTACCTTTGACGCCTTTTCTTCTAATTGTTTGCAAGTGCAAATTTTCTGAAACTCAAGATATTGCCGGTATGATAGGTGGTATTTATAAGAATGGTCCTGCGCTTCTTAACTAGGAAGTTGGTCCAAACGTTGAAATAGCTCATTCATACGTCGTGCAAAGTGATATAATGGTTCATCCCTCGACTGGTAGCCGATCGGGATTTGATGTTCTATTTCCAATGTATAACTAAACGAGAAAAACTCCTCGAGAAAGGATCCCTTGAAAGCATACCAAGATTTAGCTGACTTCCTCAATGACCTAGGGAGCAGTTAAGTTAACATATCAGCTTCTTTGATTTGCCTTTCCTCACTAAATTCTTGGAGTTCGTCAAGTTAGCAATAAGATTCGAGCCCGGGCCTTCCCCTGTAAATACTTGGAGCTTCATACGAAGCTATTCCATAACCTTTTCTGTACTATTTTAGGGTTTTCTGATTTTCTTGAACTTGCTTCACAAGAAAATATATTCCTTTTGGAGTTGTTGGTGGGATGTGGATGCACCCTTGAGTATTTTGTAGGATGTTGAAGAATGTTAATACCCAATACATTGTGAATAATTTGAAAGGTACAAGCAGGTAGTTGAGCTTAAAAGGGGACCTTCTCGTGGAGTATGGTTCGTATCAACCCAGTTTTGTACTAGGTACGTGAAGTTTGCCTCACCCCATAAAGGCTTTTAAGACCAAAACCACTCCAGGATTTTATGCACGTTTTGTGATAATTTGTGCACACTATCCCATATTTTGTGCACGTTCGGTTTAGCCCAGAAATCGAAAATAATGTGGATGGGTAACCTTCACGCAGGACCAACGACAACAAACTATCGGAATAAAAAACACTCCATGATTTAGTGCATATTTTCTGCTAATTTGTGCACAGTATCCCATATTTTGTGCACGCTGGGTTTAGCCCCGAAATCGAAAGCAATGTTGTTTGGTTTAGCCCAGAAATAAAAAATAATGTCGGTTCAACATCACGTTGGCCCAACCGTAACAAGCTTTCGATATAAAAACTACTCCAAGTTTTGGTGCATATTTTGTGTTAATTTGTTCACACTATCGCACATTTTTGCACTCTCTGTTTAGACCAGTAATCGAAACAATAGTAAAGGGGAAACCTCGCGATGGCCCAACCGCAACAAGCTATCAGAAGTGTCATTCCATGCCAAAACGACCAAAAGGTCGAAATTTAGATTTTGATGAAACTTGGCAGTATGATTAGGTCGAACGAGAAACTGAGATTTCCCAAAGATTAATTTTAAGTTTCTCTTTCGACCTAGGGAATTTTAGTTTCTCTTCGATCGGTCAATTTGAAACGTTTAGTATTCTCAATTTGTGCTTCTCCTAGATCTCAGTAACTACAAGTCCGACAGAGTTGAGCCATACATCGTTGGATTCATAATAGTCTCAAAACATGAAATCGCCTATCAAATTAATTCTAAAACTGGGCAGGTCCTTTTCAATCGCTTAGTATTCCAAATCTGTATGTTTCGTTGTCCGACCCCTAGATCTCAGTAACTACAGGTCACACAGAGATGAACTATATACCGTTGGATTCGTTTTGGTCTCAAGCGGTGGAGAAACGTATAAGCTTTACTCTAAAATGGTAGGTCCTTTTAAATCGCTTAGCATTCTCAATTTCTATGTAGAGTTGATATCCTATTACGCTGGAGCTCGAAACCCCATATTTGGTTTGTTTGTACATCATAACTAGTAGGTTAATAAAATAGTACAAAATGTTGAAAGAGTCGCCATCTTGGATCCAAAATGGCAACAAACCCCATTGTTATATATAGAACACACAGCCTAAACCACTTTAGCTAGAAACATCAAATTTGGTACAAAGGTACATTATCACTAGTAGGTCACCAAAATTTTACAAACAGTACCCAAAGATACCATCATATATACAAGATGGAGGAGCCTAAAAATCCATTTTCCACACAGTTTGAGCTAGAAATACGAAATTTTGCATAAAGGTGTATTATCGCAAGTAGTTTAGGCAAATATTACAATATTTTTAAAAAGTCGCCATCTTAGTTTTAAAATGCTAGGGACACGAAATTTTGTATGAAGGTGTACCATCAGAAGTAGCTCACGACAGTATAAGAAAACGTTAACAAGTTGTCATTTATAATGCAAAATGACCGCCCAAACCCACTTTCCACACCACTGAAGCTAGAGAAACGAGATTTGGTATGAAGGTGTATGGCCAAGAGTAGATTACAACAAATGGGGCAAACTTCCCCTAAGGGGCTGGAGCCCCTGGAGGTTATGAGGGTAGATCTGTACCAAGTGGGCAGAGTCACCTGGATAGTCTGGTTACGATAACCAAATGAGCTAGTCAAGAGAAATTTGGTGTATAGGTAAATTATCAAGATTAGGTTACGAGAAACACATTAAATGATCAAAAATTCGCCATGTTGAATCCAATATTACCGATTTGGTTTCATACAGAAGGCATATTTCGCCCAAACAAATGTGTTTCTACTCAGAACGACGTTCATCATTGGTTTCACTATATTTTCTACCTGCACAATTGTACTTTACGAGTTTCATGTATTCGAGCCATTTTCGGCCGCCATCTTGAAAAATGAAATTTTCCCTATATATGCGATATTTTTGGGAATAATTCGACCAGACCTGCACATTTAGACTCAGACCAATTTAAATACAATTATTTCGTTTTTAAATTTAATTAAATGGTTTTCATATATTTTTTGTACCACCGGCCGCCATCTTGAGAAAACAGACTTTTCGTATATCTTCGGTGTTTATGGGATAATTTCAACCAAACTAACATATTTTGACTCAAAGCAAAGTACCTCAATTGTTTTCTTCTATTTTCGGTACCTTCGACCGAAATCTTGAGAAAATATACTTTTCCCTATATCATCGGTGTTTATAGCACACTCTCTAACCAACATATTTCTACATCGATCCATGTACTTGAATATTTTTTATGCATCTTTGGTATTACCGACCGGTACCTTGAAAAATTTTACTTTCTTCGGCGATTATGGTAATTTTTCAACCAAAATATTTCGACTCAAAGCGATGTACCTCAATTGATTTCATTTATTTTCGGTACATTTGGCCACCATCTAGAAAAGCTCTCTATAGTCGATGTTCACTGAACAATTTCTACCAAACCAACATATTTACACTCCTATCCATGTACAATGCTTGAATATTTTCATGCATTCTCGGTACCATCGGTCCCAATTTTGAAAAAAGTGGACTAACTATATATTATTTCCATTCTTTCCTAAATCTTCGGCGTTTATGGGAATATATCAACCAAACCAACATATTTCAACTCCGATCCATGTACTTGAATGTTTTTCATTAATTTTGGTTCAAACGGCCGCCATCTTGAAAAATATAATTCTGCGTTCATGGCAATATTTCAACCAAACTAACATATTGCAACTTAAAGCAATGTACTTAAATGATTTACATTTATTTTGGGTACCTTCGGCCAACATTTAGAAAAAATATACTTTTCGCTATATCGTTGGTGTCTATTGCCCAATTTCAACCAAGCCAAGACCCAAAGGGTTGTTCCTCAACGTTTTTCATTTATTGTGGTATCTTCGGTCGTCATATTGTCGTTTCCTATGTGTTCAAACTTTATGGGAATGTTTAAACTAAACAAACATATTTCGACTCAAATGATGTACCTCAATGGTTTTCACGCATTTTCGATTCCGTTGGATTCGTCGTGATCAGAAATGATCAGGAAAATATGTATGTGGCGGAGTTTAAGCCATACACAATTGGATTCATAATGGTATGAAACCGTGGAATAACCTACAACTTTGACCCTAAAATTAGCAGGCCCTTTCTATTAATAGTCGCCTGGTATTCTCCATTTGTGCCCTCCAAGCTCTTAGAAACTACAAGTCTGATACAGATGGTCTATACACCGCTGGATTCGTCATGTTCTGCAACGGCGAGGAAAACAATAATTTTGACTCTAAAACTGCCAGGTCCTTTTCTATCGCTTAGTATTCTCAATTTGTGCCCCTACGAGATTTCATTAGCCACGTCATCGACAGAGATAAGCCATACACAGTTGGTATAGTCATGGACACTGGTGGGAAAATCAGCGACTCACTCTGAAACTGGCAGGCCCCGGCATTCGCTTAGTAATCTCCATTTGTCCCTACGATTTTAACTCTTTCTTTTGGATACGTTATAAAATAGTTTTAATTTATACGAAGGCGGTTTGGTTTTGTCTACAATAAAACCATTACTTAGCTTGTTAACTTTTAAGGTTTATATTATAAACTTTTAAAATTAAATGCTCACTTATTTCAACAGAATTTCCTGGTTTTCTGTCACTGGTGTGTGTATTTTTCCAGTAGTTTCAATACGACGACGCCTGTTTTTATTTTAAAATAACTAACACATCAGAACTAAGTATCACATAGCACAGCTGATAGCATATGATACTTATAAGGATCAAAATTGTACATCTGTAACACGTAGACATTCTCGAGCCCAGAGGACACCATTCCCATTATTTTAGGAAGTTCAATTTACTAAAAAATTCGTTAAAAAATGCGTTACTTTCTAAATTTCGCCTTGCCTTATCAGTATCGTATCATCGTGGATAGGTAATTCCCAATTGCTAATTTTCAATATGACGATTGGGAACGTTAGAGAACTGGTTTCGGCCCTCATTTTGTAAAACAGGGACGAAAACCATTCAGCCCATGCCTACAACGCCTATCAACATGCAAAATCGACGATTTGGGGGAGCCCCGTAAGAAAAAAATATGTTAAAGATAGGAATATGAGCTTTTGCGTTATGGAGATATGGTAAATATGTGCAGATGTACAAAATTTCATATTCGTATCTCAAACTATGTTCTAGTTGTGGACCCCTGAAATTGCACATTTTAGGCTAACTGACTCACTCACTCACTCACTCACTCATCATATTGTTTAGGGTGTTTGTAGTAAACTAGAAACATGACATTTGGTATGAAGGTAGAGGATGATAAGTATATAATGGAAAAATTACGACATTTTGAAAAGGTCGCCATCTTGGATTCAAAATGGCCGCCAAACCTAAAATTTCAAAGAATACACAGCCTAAACGACTAAAGATAGAACAGTGAAATTTGGTATGAAACTACATCATTGATAGCAAATTAAGAAAACTTTTTAAAAATTTTAAAAAGTCGCAATTTTGGATTCAAAATGGCCGCATACCCTAAAATTTTAAAGAATACACAGTCTAAACGGCTGCCGCTAGAATAATGAAATTTAGTTTGACCGTACAACATTATTAGTAGATTATGAAAAATATTAAAAATATCTCTAAAGACGCCATCTTGGATCCAAAATGGCGGGTGTCATAAATCCATTTTCCAACTGCTTGAGCCAGAGATACGAAATTTCACATAATGATGTATTATCAAGAGTAGATTAGGAAAACATAACATTTTAAAAAATTCACCATCTTTGATTCAAAATGGCAGCTGAAATACCAGTTTTCACATCTTTCGAGATAGAGAAATGAAATTTGGTATGACAGTGTATCATCACGAGTATGTCACGAAAATATAAGAAAACGTTAAAAATGTGAACATCTTTTATCGAAAATGCCGGCTCAAGCCCCACTTTATAACGACTGAAGCTAGAGAAAATAAATTTGGTATGAGGGTGTACCATTACGAGTAGGTTAGAATAAATTCGGCTCGTCTCCCCTACTAGGCAACAGTTCACAGCTGGAGCGTGATTGCGATAAAGGGGTGGGCCCCAACAAGGCCATCTTGGAATTCTGGGGGCAGCACCCGAATGAGGCGAAGTGATTATATACATCACACAAGTGTAAAAAGCTGCGAAATACGATCAAAAGCACCAGGGGTGCAAACTGTCCAGTCAACTCCTTCAACCTTAAAAAGTGGTGAAATGGAATATGGATGAGCCTAGTTCCTCGCGCCTGCGTGTCCCACCAAGTTTTACTCGTCACAAACGTTATCACTGCCAGGAGCATGTTATACAGGAGAATGTAGAAGTTTCCCCATTCGGGTGCAGCGCTCTGGAGTATGAGGGAATATCTGCATCATGTGGCGCAGTGCACTGCAGATTCTAATTGTGATAAAAAGACGCAGTTCCTCCAAACTCCTCAAGTTCAATGCGCGGCCTGACGTTGGTTTCTTGGCGCAGCGACGCGAGCGAATCGAGGGGAGTATCAACACGTACGGCAGTGCATGCACCCGAGTTCCGCGTGTCACTAAACGTCAGCATGCTATACAGGAACAAGAGTTTATTGCGAAATCAGCGATTTTGAGGTTCTGTAAGAAAAAAGATGTTAACAATTGATATATGAAATTTCGAAGTATGACGCTATATCATCACTAGTAGATTACAAAATATCTGCAAAGACATCATTTTGAATCCAAAATGGCTGACTTCATAATCCATTTTCCACAACGTTTGAACTAGAGATACGAAATTTGTCATAAAGGTGTATTAACAAGGGTAGTTTAGGAATAATTTACATTTTAGAAAAAGTTGTTAACTTGGATCAAAAAGGCCGCACAATTTTTTTTTCCATACCATTCGAGCTATAGAAACGACATTTGGTATGAAGGTGTACCATCACAAGTAGGTAACGGCAATGTAAGAAAACCTTTTAAAAATCGCTTTCTTTAATTCAACATAGCCGCCCAAATACCATTTTCCAAACCACTGAAGCTAGAGAAACGAAATTTGGTATGAAAGTGTACCATCACGAAAATGTTTCAATAAATGGATCAAACCACCGCTATGAGCGTGCAGCCCAGGAGGCGATATGGGAAAGGTCTGCACAGCATAGGGTCCTGTCCCCAGAAAGTCTGATCACAATAAAGGGGGCGTAGCCCTAAAAATTTGAAGTTGGGGCGCACACGGAATTCTGGCTCAGCACATCCAGCGAGGTGAACCCAGTGTATATACACACGTATAAAAAGCTGTGAAATCCGAGCAAAACACCAGATGATGTTCGAGCCTTAGGGTTGGTGGTGGATTTTAGGACCGCCAGCAGGAAGCAAATTTGCTGTATCATCACAAGTAGGTTACAATAAATATGGCAAAGCTTCCCTATGTTTCAATAAATATCTCATTCCGACGGGTGGTGGGTATGGGAAAAAATCTGCAACATGGTAGCAAAGTGTCCTGGAGAGTGGTTACGATAAAGGGGCGTAAGTACCCAAAAACTAGAAGTTGGGAGCACAGCCAGCCACGGGGGGCGAGGACCTAAGCGAGGCCGAGCGATCGAGTATATATATTATATACGTACAATAAGCTGTGAAATCCGAACAAAAACACCAGAGGTGCAAAAAGTGGAGCCAAGTTCTTTAACCCTAAAAAGGTGTGAAATGGGAGACGGATGAGCCAAGTTCCTTGGTGACAACATGTAACAGGAAGGAAGGAACTTGGCGCGAGGTGGCAAGGTTCATGATCCTCAAGCTATAAGATTGGTGGGGATCCTAAAACCCACTACTTCACCCCCACCAACCCTAAGGTTGTTGCCAGATCGCGCGAAGTACCTTTGTTCCTGTTACATGTTGTAACCAAGGAACTTGGCTCATCCGTCTCCCATTTCACACCTTTTTAGGGCTAAAGAACTTGCCTCCACTTTTTGCACCTCTGGTTTTTTTGTTCGGATAAATCCAGCCTTGGAATAGAATTTACGAAGTTGTCCAAAAATTTGCATAATATTTTAAAAAAATAGAACGTTGTAGCGACATTAGCTCCGAAACTTTGTTCTGGTTCGAACAGAGTGAAGTTGGCCCAAGAACATTGTTTTCGATTTGTGTGCTAAATCCTACCACAATCTTTTCAATTTCTGTACTAACCCGAGCTAGCACATACTATGGGATACTGTCCACAAATGAGCACAAAATACGAACAAAATTCCGGTGTGGTTTATACTCCAATAGCTTTTTGTTGTTGGGCCAGCGTGAAGTTGAACAAATCATTTATTTTCTATTTCTGGGCTAAACCAAAACCAACTTTTTCGATTTCTTGGCTAAACGGAGCGTGCGCAAAATATGGAATAGTGTCCACAAATTCGTATAAGATATGCACTAAATCCTGGTGTGTTTTTATTCTAGAAGTATGTTGTGGTCGGGGAAGCGTGATGTTGAATCAACATTGCTTTTGATATCTCGGCTGAACCCAACCCGATTGTTCTCATACCTTTTTGCTAACACGAGCGTGCTTAAAATATAGGATACTGTGCACAAATTTACACAAAATATACACTAAATCCTGGAGTGGTTTTCATTACGATAGCTTGATATGATTGGGCCAGCGTGAAGTTCGCCAAACCACATTATTTTCGATTTCTGAGCTAAACAGAGAGTGCACTATATATAAAATAGTGTTGACAAAGTAGCACAAAATATGCAATAATTCCTGGAGTGTTTTTTTTTATTTTGATAGCTTGTAGTGGTTGGAGCAACGTGAAGTTTGAATAACTGCATTGTTTTCAATTTCTGAGTTAAACCGAGCGTTTCCAAAGTATTGAAGAGTGTGCACAAATTACCACAAAATCGTGGTGTGGTTTCAATTCCAATAAGTTGTTGTTGTTGGGCTAGCGTAATGTTGAACCATCCATTTTTTTTATTTCTGAGCTAAACCCAGCTTTATTTTTTCGATTTCATTGCTAAATCGCGCATGTACAAAATGTGGGATGGTTCACACATCTTAGCACAAAATATGCATTCATTTCTGGTGTGGTTTTCGTTCCGATAGCTTGTTGTAGATGGGCCAGCCTTATTTTAAACCAACCACATTGTTTTCTATTTCTGGGCCAAAGTCAGGGATAGTGCGCAAAAATTAGCACATATTATGCATAAAACACTAGAGTGATTTTTATTCAGATAACTTGTTCTGGTTGGGCTAGAGTGGATTTGGCCTTTGCCTATTGTTTTCGATTTCCGGGATAACCCGAGAGTGCAAGAAATATGGGACAGTGTGCACAAATTGCCACTAAATCCTGGAGTGGTTTATATTCTGATAGCATGTTGTGGTTGGGCCA
Organism: Lepisma saccharinum; assembly: GCA_022664845.1. Taxonomy (NCBI): domain Eukaryota; kingdom Metazoa; phylum Arthropoda; class Insecta; order Zygentoma; family Lepismatidae; genus Lepisma; species Lepisma saccharinum. Next base: position 4,600 of record JAGDQP010014689.1, on the reverse strand, counting down.
GCGTGATGTTGAACCATCCACATTGTTTTACGTTTCTGAGCTAAATTCAACCACATTTCTTTCTATTCCAGGTCTAAGCCGAGTGTGAACAAAATATCGGATAGTGTCAACAAATTAGCACAAACTATGCACTCAATCCTGGAGTGGTTTTAATTGCAATAGCTTGTGGTGGCGTGAACATGGCTCAACCAAAGTTTTTTTCGATTTCTGAGCTAAACCGAGCAAGCACAAAATATGGGGTAGTGTGCACAAATGACCACAAAATATGGACAAAATCCTGGTATGGTTCCTATTCCAATAGCCTGTTGTTGTTGGGCCAGCGTGATGTTGAACCGACCTTTTATTTTATTTATGGGCTAAACAAACTCTATTTCTTTCGATTTCTTGGCTAAACCGAGGATGCACAAAATATGGGATAGTGTGCACAAATTAGCATAAATATGGTATAGTGCCAACAACTTATGTATATCATATTCAGCCATTTTCTACTTACTGCTGGATGAAAGCCTCCCCCTTTTCTTTCCACATAATTATCTCGGTCAGCTTCTACCCTCATCCAAGTAGCTCCTGACAAACGCTTGATTTCACCTACCTATCTTACGTTTGGACGTCGTCTTGGTCATTTCTTTTCTCTAGGAACCCAATGTAGTACATTTCTCGTCCAGCGTCCATCTGTTCGTCTAGCTATGTGACCGGTCCACCTCCACTTCTTTTCCATTTTCTTCGTAGTCTTAATTACATACTCAACTTTCTTTGTGCGCTAATCCATTCGTTTCTCTTCCTGTCCTTCCTGGTTATTCCAAGCATGCATATATCCATTGCTCTTTGTGTGACTCTTATTCTTTGAATCGTTTGCGCATCAAGTTTTACATACACTCATCATTACAGGTAAGACACATTAGTTATAAACTTTATTCTTGAGACACCTTGGTGGTTTGCTTTTGAAAATAAAATGTAGTCTTCCAAGCGAACTACACGCAATTTCACCTCTTCTATTTATCTCTTCAGTCAACTTGGCATTCGATGTTTTGAGCTGACCTAGTTAAACATACTCATCAACTATGCCTATTGTTTATCCGCTAATCTTTACTTCCTTGTTTGCAGCATGTTGATTATACATACATTTTGTTTTACTTAAATTCATCTTAAGACCTATTTTCCAACTCACATTACATAGCTCAGTGTCATAGCAGTAATAGTAGACGTAGTAGTAGTAATATTAGTACTAGCTTTAGTATTAGTAGTAATAGTATCAGTAATAGTAATAGTACCAGTAATTACTACTACTAGTAGTAATTATAATAATAGTTGAAGTAGTAGTACTAGTAGTAGTATTAACACTAGCATTAGTAGTAGTAGTAGTAATCGTAGTAGTGCTAATAATAATAGTAGAAGCAGTAGTCATATTAGTAATAGTGGGGGTAGTAATAATAATAATATCAGTACAAGTAGTAGTAGTATTAGCAGTAGTAGTAGCATTAGTACTAGTATTAGCAGTATTATTAACAGTAATAGTAGCAGTAGTCAGTAATGGTAGCAGAAGTAGTAGCAATAGAAGTTATAATAGTAGTAGTAGTAATAGCAGCAGCAGTCGTAGTAGTAGTAATAATAACAATCGTAGAAGAGTAATAGTAGTAGAAGTAGTGGTATTAACAGTAGTGGTGGTGGTGGTAGTAGTAGTAGTAATACAGTAGTTTAAATTATTGTATAAAGAGTCAATTTTGTAAACAAATTACGATTAACATAGGCCGACATTATTAACACCCGATCCGACTTTTGAAGCGTCCGACCCGATCCGGCCCGGCCCGCCTCGGCCCTGAAGTACAATTGCCCAGTTCGGCCCAACAGCATATTTGTCCGCCTCGGCTCGGCACTGAATGTGCCCGGCCCGGTCCGGCCGGATATACTTCAAACGGGCCGGACCGAGCCGGGAAATCCGCCCTGACGAACGGGCACGCCCGGCCCATGCAGGGCTGTGGAATATACCTTTATCTCTCACAAAAATACATTTTCGACAAACTTACTTCAGGAACGTATTTCTAATGAAATTCCAGTCCAGAATTACATATTACATAACCCCCTTTCCATTGAAGAAATTGAATCGAGATTCAATATGGCGGCCTTGAAAGGGGAGACTACGAAGACCATACACTCCAGAAGATAGCACCTCCCAGCCAGTACTGTGTATACGATTACCGTGTGTTTACCGTCCATTGCTTTCAGCAATGGACGGTATTTTTAATATAAAAACATAAGGATACTTACACGATTTTTATTGTTTTTCACAGACAAAGAATGTCTTTATGTCATCGATATCTCCCAAAGTATCTGCGATCGACTGACCTAAAATGGCATGCGCATTACTTTGACATTCCAATCATGACTAATGAAAAAAAAATATAGTTATTTTCTGCCCCATAAGTATGTGTCCTTGTCAGTCAATTTGTCCATAAGTGTTCCTGATGTAACACAGACGTAATTGTTACTTAGGAAAGATGTACATTTAACAAATGATTACTCAGCATAATATTTATTGAAAGACTAAAAGGACACATCGTAGTAATTGAAGGTCTAACATTAATTTTATTATTACATTTACTTTTCAATAACCCATAAACAAAACATATCCTACTTTAACTTTTCCTATAAGGGACTTCTCACAAGTTCCCATCGCAGAATACCAAAATTGCGGATTATTTGAAAGGTCTCATCTTACATACTGCAGAAATACAAAAAATCAGTGCTTTTTCAGACCATCAGGAGTTGAAGAGCTTGAACCATTTGCGGACGACATTTATGTAATTCTCTGCGAACGCATGTTTTGTATAATAGTTATTGTATTTGGGCAAATTTAGTAATTACTGGCTTCTCGTTACGTTCTACAATCCACAGACACTATGAACTAGGCGTGAGTTGCACGCGAACCGTCGACATGAGAAGCTTTCCAGAAACTTACTCCATACATCTGTCAAAATTTGTTTTGTGCTGACGTTTTACGATTTAATGTATATGTTGTTATAATTGTATAATTGTCACCAAACAATAGAGAAATGCTTTTTTATTTCTAATAATCGAAGTAAAAGAAGTATAAATTGTATTTTAACCGAATAAATTGAGAAAGTGAGTTTCGTGAATTAAAAATAACCAGGGTTGCTTGTGTTTCTCATCCTTAATGCTATAACATATATAGTGGATGTACATTTATGCTTTTGAATACACTGGTCATGCGATGGACCTTCAATTGATCTACAAAAAATGGGAGTCCCGAAGAAGATCCTTGTGGACGCCCAGTAGATATTCAAAGGATGTACAGAAATTGCATATCCCGAAGACTGACATTGCGTAATATTTTACGTCGACAAGGAGTGTGAGTTGCAGGGATTAATGAGCTTCGCATACTGTGACCAGTAACTTTATTTCCAACATTGTATACTTCGCATTCATATTCATCCTCATAATTTCTAGAACGATTTGCGGAAATTAATTTCTTTGAACTCGTCGATGAGTGAGAATTTCAGCATTCAACTGTCTGTAGTTCCTTATGTTGTACACGACCTAAACTGATTTGTGTATTTTTTTGCAATTTGTCGGACACGACCTGTCAAATATACTGCAACTTTTCTAGAGAAGAGTGTAACATTATAATCTTCAATCACTGGCTAGTTCAAAGAAAGTAATTAGTGAATCGTGGTAAAAGATTATGATATGAACGTACACATTAAATATAAAATGTTGAAAATAATGTTGCTGATAACACGTCATGTATCCTTGCTTTGCATACCCTGTAGACCACGCTTCTCGTCGACATCAAATATCGAACTATGTGAGATTTCTATTAGTGAGGGAAATGAAGAATATATGTTTACTTTAAAATCACGAAATTTAAATTTACCGCCATGCCATTTCCTTGATTTCTTGAGTTGCATCACAACTTTATACTTCTTTTGCTTCGATCATCATAAACAAAACGAGCCTTCCAGAACTATAGCAAGAGATTCATTCACTAAAGGTCAGCGCGAAAAATCACCAGTATTAAGTAAGATTCTTAGACGCGACTTGCGAGGATGCAGGTTCAAATCACCTCGGGTTCATGGGTATTTGTGGATTGTAAAACACAACGAGAAGTCAGTAGTTACTAAAATTGCTCAAATGTAATAAAAATCCGAGAAAAACACCCGAGGCGGAAAAATTTAATCTAGGTTCCTCAGCACTAAAATGTGGTTAAATGGAAGATTGGAGAGCGAAGTTCTTACATGCCAACAATAGCGTGTAAGGAGAACATTGCAAGATGGCGAGAGGTGGCAAGGTTGATGATCTTTAAGTCATCATGCTGGTGGCGGCTTTAAAACCCACGTGCCCACAAACACCAAATGTAAGCCCAGAATATTATGAACTTTGCCACCTCGAGCTAACTTACAGTGTTCTTCTTACATCCTGTCGTGAAGGAACTTGGCTCATCCATCTTGTATTTCACCACATAATAGGGCTGATGAATTTGGCCGAAATTTTTGCTCCCCGGGTGTTTTTGTTGTAATGACGCACCTTTTCTGCGTTATATATATATATATATATATATATATATATATATATATATATATAT
>JAGDQP010014688.1:14425-44554 GCA_022664845.1 Lepisma saccharinum | reverse complement strand
CTCTGTATGTCTGATGAGGATCTTTGCTAGAAGGTCGAAACGTTACATGTAATTTATTTTTTACGAATAATATAGTCTTGTTCAGCAGTTCAGTGTTTTTTGATCTCAATTGCAAGACGTGCAACTATGTTTTGTTGTTAGTACATATTGTTTTTAAAAAAGTATGTCTTAGAAAGGATTTTTTAATATTTTTTTACTCACATTACTTTGAGTAAAAAGAAAATCTGAAATAACTACTGAAAGGTTATTTCTGAAGCATTATCATTTCATAGAGATGTCTGATAGGTCTACTGTAATCAAAATAATCTGGTCCGTACAAGGAAAACATACGACACTAGGAATTTTGAAAGGAGTAGAAATTTCATTACAAGCAAAAATTTATCTTTTATACTGCAATATTTCCTTATATAGATATATGTGGCAAGGCTACTGAATTTATATACTCTTATTCCTTATTACATCAAAAAATTCCCATCCAAACAGCCATAATAAATTATTTAAGGATAAAAAAATTCACTATCCAACTCAAATAACAGGCCGTAGCTATTGAAACCAAATCTGTCTCATATTATAGGCAATATAGCGTAGATTATAACAGTTTTTTGGTTTATCAAAAAATTCCTATCCAAAAGGCCACAATAAATTATTTCTCACCACCTGTTAAGAAATTTCCTATGCGCTATCCGCCTGTGACGTAAAGGAGGCGTGGTTTACGAAGGGACACGAGCGCACTCCGAAGTTCAGATGAACAGCCCCTGATGCTTTACAAAAGTATTATAACCATAGATTTGGTTTTAAATTTTGAGGTGTCAGAGAGATCAAACTTAGGATATCTATTGTATTTGTTACTTGCAAACAGGGGCGGACCGGCCCGGTCGGGAACCCGGTATCCCAGGCCGCCCCTCTTGTTTTGGAAGCGGAAAGAAAAGCTATTTTGCTACTACTTGTTGCATTAGGGTTTTGCCAGTCTTCCAAAATTTGCAATTTTGACACACAAGATTTGTTATGACCAACACAGGGGCAATGCTGAAGTTATAATCTCAGCAGGACAATTTTAGGTATCTAAAGAAGAAGCAATGTACAGTTTAATGGTAAGTGAACACTGATTTAATTTATTCATATTTTCAGGCACTATATTTACTTAATTATTCGTATTTTGAGGACTGTTCAGTGTTCTAAGGGCTCTTGTAAGTTCTTTTTTTGGGGCCCACTACCATGTAGGTATTGAAGGTCCTTAAAAGGTGTTTTTGGGGCGCAAGTGCCAGAATGACCACTACCCCGAGGATCCTTTGGTTACCATTGAGTGGGCTCGTTTTTAATTTCCCGTGAGACCCTTTGGGAACCAGTCCGCCCCTGCTTCCAAATGACTTACCTACTGTAATAACATACTCCAACAAGCTACTGCTTACAGGTGTTTTAAAAGTCTATTGTATAATTTCCTCTGAATATGTTGTCTTCTTATAAAGTAATATCAACGCAGTCTCCAACTGACGCAGAACAAATATTTTATTAAACATAAAAAAATAAAAAAAATAGAGTAATGTCTTACATGAGGAAAGCAAACAATTTGAAATACGAATAAAATATTAGTGGTATACTTAAAGGAAGATGCTTTAGGTGTAGATGTTAGACCATTAGACCAAAGCAGCAGAGCATCTCCTATAAGAAGTAATCATCATATAAGTTTATTCATAAAGCCTATCCTGATATATATAGGGTTTATATATATATATACTTAACATAAAATCATAAACAGCTTATGCAGAATATGTCACCATGTAGTTCAAATGCGTATATATGTGTAATGTATAATATTTATATGCTGAACACTGTAATTAGAGCTATAGTGTTGTTGAGATTGTAACATTGTATTCGAAGTAGCCAAATACACCAAAAACAAATGAAAGCACTTGTTTCAAAATGTCAATTACTGCATTTTTATCTGATTGGGAAAAAGAACATGAATGGCTAGACCATGTCCTTTCAGAAAGAAAATGATGGGCCTCTAGATCTTTGCATCCTTCATGGGAAGGTAGTTCATCCACTGATCTTCCACGTAGTTCCCTTCTACCGCTATTCAACCAGAGTTCTTCATCATCAATGCTGAAACATGCAATGGAAGAAATAAATGACTACATCATTTCTAAACACTGGAGGAATTCCTGATGGTGGACCAGCCTCAGTTTGTTTTGGCTAAAGCCATCCAATGGAACTGGCTTGGCATTGATGGTGAATCAAAGTTTCTAGTCATGTGCAGGAACGTATTTAAGGGGTGGGGCCCAGACCTTCCCAAAACTGAGGATTTTCTAGAAAATTAGTATAACTTCTATATTCGACATGCATTTCATGCCCAGACATATCTTTCACTCCTCCTGGAAGTCCGTGGACCCCTCCCAAAACAAACTTCTGGATACGTGCCTGCATGTCTGCACCCTTCCATATTTAGCAGGTCTTTTTTCAAAATTGTTAGGCCATATTCTTCAGAGAAATGCGTGAACTAGTGTACTGGTAAGCTCTAGAATTAAGGCAGAAACAGGAGCAGAAGCGACTCTTCAAGTTTTTCATTTACATTTCATTTCAGATACATTTAAACAAGAAAATTCATTGATTGCGGCTGTAAATAAAAGACTTGCAAGAACTGTATGACACAGCATCCAGAGTACATAAGTACTTTTGCAATGGTCAGTTTATTATTCACATCAAAATATTACACCTTTTCTACACTTGCTACTAACCAAACTCATGAACAAATTAATGTGACAATAACGGACGATAGTGATGGTCCTCTTCATGATACATCCTCGTTACTAAGGTTGATGCTGGTTGGATAAGAATTAAATAGCCTGAGACCCAGAGCAAAATCAACAGCATCAACCGGAGGGCTCACCATGAGCAATATACTGCTTACCACACAAAGTTTCATTACAGAAACCAAACGTAAAAGGGAACTTCCTTGGATTTGAAAACCCTTTTGAGCTAAGTACTTCCTATCTTGTAGTTTGGGACAGAAAGGTTTTGGTGGATACAGAGCGAGTACGCACCCACGCACAATTGTCTGATCATGATGGCTACTTCAAAGATGTCAGTTCCTTCGTGATGGAACTGTATGTGGAATGTTTCAGGAACACGAGCCGCCTGGAACATCTCCCATGAGGACCAAGTAAGTCCATTGAATCACAATCCTCCTGAAAATGTATGTAAAATTTGCTGGAATAACATATGTATCATGCAACTTCCTTGTTCACATTGTACAGGAATCCGACCTAAAACAAATTTGGAGTGTAGGCTACATTATTTTCACTACATCGCGTTGAGTGCAAGTTGGTATACGTGTATCACGATAATACTTTAGTTAATGAAGCAACGCAGTTTCCCTGGGCAGTGTATACACTTTCTCCAAAGAATTATCCGGACACCCCTGTCATATCCAGTAACTGAACATTCCACGATTACCAATAAGAGAAAGAGCTTGTGTACAAGTACGTTTAATCGTAACAGTTGAATAGATACCACATGACAACGCGGCATAATAAGAGTTACCTTAAGAATAGTGTCATTGCGTTCTGTTATGTAAGTAATAGGTATTTACCGCCCATATTTCTTTTTCCATATATTGTATTATAGGTAAAATTTTGAATGTTCTATCGCATAAGTGTTATTGCCGGTTGATTGGAGCATCAAAAATTTACTGTTTCTGATATGATAATGGCCAGTTCAGGAGGCGTGTGTATGCAGCTAGAACGCAAAAGCAACTTACAACTGGCGCAGATGTTCGTGAGAAGTTCCGGAGCACAACACAACAATGAACATTGAAGTTGTACAGAAAGAGCACTTTATTAGATTTCCACGAAAAGAAGCAACACACAAGTCAGACATCATACCAAGGAATAAAGTTTCGTATGTGGCATGGCATAAAGAGAATGTGAACTCGACTCGATTTCCTGAAAACAGTACTATGGAGCGATGAATCAAGTCTTATGCTTTTTCAGTCCAATAGTAGGATAGATATAGAGACTGCCAGGAAAACACAATGTGCTTTTCTCCACAACTACCAAACGTTGTAGTTTGGAGTTCTTGTTGTAACAGTTGCCGCATCACGATTTAATTTTTTTTGTATGTATGTAATTACATGTCTATCCTTTTTTATTAATGTTAGTCAAAATTAATTGAATTAATATGCAAGCAGCATGCCAGAAATATTTTTTTATTAAATCTTCCATCAATACGACAGTTTTGAATTTCTCTTTTTATCCCATTCCTTCTTGTTGAGAAAGAAATCTGGTTTCACAAAAGAGGACATACTGGATCTGCCTCTAACATTTCGAGAACGCCTTGCTGGAACCCGATAGTCACCAAACAAAGGTAATGATGGGTACAGTTATAGAAATGAATAGACGACGAATCTCCAGGAAAGGTGTTAATGGACCAACTGCGCCTGTTTGTCCCACAGAACTCTACAGGGGAGACGCTATGTCTGGACTTCGAAGATGGCAAGATCCTACGAAGTGACTTGAGGACACGTACACTTTTAGCACATCATTAGTATCTGGAAAACGAATTTTTGGAGGAAAACAATCTACCTGAACTTGCGATCTCTGCCAGCCAACCAAAACCTTTATTTTTGAAATTTTAGAATGAAGAAGAAAAAGAAGAGGAAAATGTGGGTCAGAAAGACAGCACAGGAAAACGGAACTTGAAAGAGTCAGTCGAATCTCACACTTTGTAAACACCACTTCGGGAGTGAATCGTAACTTAGTTTTTATTCTCGTTACGTGTGCCGTTCTTTAGTGACGTCAGTATTTTGTTCGGTGTGGGAAATATCTCACAGGATGTCCGGCTAATAAAATAAAAGTGCCCCCGTAGTCGCAAATCTCTTCGCTGTCTCGTTCAATCCGTGTCTGTTTATTTCGTTATCTGTTATTCTTCGATATGTTGGCTGTGCGACATAGAGACATGTCACGTGTAGACCTGAACTGCAGTCTGAATTGGACTACAACGCATAGCAAACTCAACAGGCAGAACCATGTGTCTCCAGAAACCCTGTTGTGTTATCTACTGTCAATTGAATGGAAATCGCATGGACAGCAAAGGTGTCTATCTTCATGGACGCCACCAGGTACGATCCCAGGACAACAGAGCTTCAAGGCATCCTTGGTGGCTGCAGTGTCAACAGAAAAGGTAGGGTCCAACCATTCTTCGTTCTATGGTTCAGCGAAGCATCCAGGCCAGTATGTAAAAATACGAAAGAAAGATAAGATTTCCTTGTTAAGAAACACTGCATACGGCGTATAGTGGCGCGCATCGAGCAGCTTCGTCTTCTTTTTTTATTTAGTTTTGTCCGGACGTTTTTCTTTTCAATGCAATCAAAAGGTGGACCACCACCGACTGACTAGAGTGCGGTGAAGGTTTGTTGCCTTCCCCGTGATTAGAACTAAAGCTTCCGGAGAAGTAACTTGATTTAAGGCCACGGCCGCCTTCCACCTATTCCTGTAGAAAACTTCATTTTACTTGGAACTATGCTAATATTTCGTTTGACGGCAGTGACTAAATGAGAAAGTGTAATAAACCTATATTTTAACTGTTCATTTTGAATCATCCATGAATTATTCCGCTATTCAACATGCATCGATCGAGAAACCACATCTACTTGTCAACGTGCACTAAAAGTTAAGAGTCACTTTGGTCCATGGAATTTGAAAAGAACAAACCATTAACGGATTTTATATATGTATACTACTTTGTCTAGGTAAAATTAGAGCATTCATTCATTGTTTTGTTTATTAATGCAGATGTGTCCCGAATCACAATAATCGTATAATACGTGTATAATTGTATGTAATACAGGAATGGATTAGGTTCTTAACTTGTTTGTAATTCATGTCTTGAACAGATAAATGCTGTATTCAAAAATAGGTAGCTCACGAAATTTAAGCAACCGACTGTTTAAATCCTGTATGCATTGTTCTAGTTTTTATAACCAGCGTAAGCTTATATCCGGCGAAAATAACTATTTTTTTTTGTAAATGTGCACACGACGTTTTAGCTCATTTTTTTTTTAGTTTAGCAAATTAACTTTCGGAATCTGTCTAATAGCAGCTGCACGCGTCTTTCTCATTTAATTGCGATAAATATATATTCCTTATATTGACGTCAACGTTTTGTCTATGTTAAGTGTAGATTACTGGCCAGTAAGCTTCTTAAATATCCTAAAGTCTTTGTTTATGGTAATCGTTATTTTATGTGTGTGTAGTAGTAAGGTTAGTTCTATGCGAGATCTCAGTTATGTATATATATCTAGTGTCATATAATACATATGTTTATTATTATTTCGCAAATTTTTCTCATTCGTGATGATCAACAGAGGAGATTCTTTTTTTTATATATATTCTCCTATTAAAGGATTTTGTTCGTTTAGACCGTAAGAATTAAAAACAGTCTAGCCATTCATTAATCCCCACTATCTATTCTAATTTCCAACTTTCACGTCCTTCATGTCCAAGCTTTGTACGAGACTTCTCAAGACCATCCCGATCTTCTTTCCAGGATAATTTGTTATATCACAATTCTTTTTTTTTCCGTTATTCGGAGGAAAGTAAGAGGTTAAAACGCAATGTTGCAAATAAATTTCTATAATTACTATTCTAATCAAATAAAGTTGCCAGCCAGGTTGTTAATAAGACATTGTTATCGCTGTAGTAAATAGTTAAATGTTTGTGCAATATTTAATTCCTCTCTCTAGCCACTAGTTGTTCAATGTGTTTGTAATATTTTGGGAAGCTCGATTAAATTGTAAGTTTTCACATAAAACATGGCAGCCCAATGCGAAATCGGCCAATTGGCCACTTTATCATTCACGTTGTTTTCGGCAAAGCAAATTGAAATCAGTGAAAAGAGAAGTTGAAGACATATTTAGTTATGTATCATTGATGTAAGTTATGAATTGCTTTTGATTGTCGTTCTTGGTAGGCTGCGGTAGAACAGGAGAGATTATTCTTTATATTGAATCTGCTAATTATTGTATTTTGACAGTTTCTTTTTCTCTATGGCTAGAAGAGAGGGACGAGCAGTTTGTATTACTTGTGAAATTAGTTTAATCATATACATGTTCAGGTTTTCATTTTCGGAAGTTGTCACCGTAGAAAGAAAAGAATCACATGTATCCAATGTCAAGTCATGTTTCTTGCATCAGGAATGCTTCTGTATCACGTTAATTTCTTGTTTGCTTTCGTTAAGTTTGATAAAGTTTATTACTGTTTTCCCAAGCATCTGTTTCATTTCTAGTTAAAACTCTATACCTTTTTTTTTATCTCACGTCACTGCAAGTGCGATCTTCAATTGCACTACGGATAGGAAATTTGGATTGTGTTCTTTTTCAGCTTTGAAGTGCAGAACTTTGTCATTAGAGAAAACTCTTAGGGACGAGTTTCATGAAATTCATCTTCCAGGAAATAGGTTCGAAACCCGTTCATGCTCTTTTACGCATGTTCTCAGTATATTCGTTTGGTGGGGAAGCAGCAGGTTTCGTATTTCGTATTGCTGCCTTGCGGGAAGTAATAGTGAATTTCATGAAGACTCCGCCCGGTATCGAAAACTAGAGCAATCTTTTTATTTACAGCCGTCCAGCATGTGTCTTTGAACGCGACGTTTCGTCACCCTGCGCGTCACCATTCGAACACAGGTGTATTGTTTTTTTTTCTGTTTCTTTACGAGGCCCGCCTACTTATTCATCACCTCCTATCCTATTTAACGTATCGGCCAGCCTCCCTATAAACCCTGGAGCCGTTCGGGGAATACTGGTTCCGATTTTCTAGTCGAGTTTGGAATTTATTGAACCTTTTTTTAAAATTTAGTTTGTCATCATCTGTGCGTGCTTGCCCCAAGCACATGCAGTGGTTACATTGTGTGGGATTCATTCAGCTGGTATAGACCTGGAATGCTAGTCACTGTCTGTGCTAACATGTAGGCGACTCAGTACGTTGACATTCTGTGTAATCAGAAGTTTTCCACACAATTGTGGTTCCATGTAACGGACGATTATTATCAAGAATTGAACGTCCCTTGGCACAAAGCTGCATCTCTTATGGAATGATCTGAGAAGAGAAATATTAAAGGACTTATAATCCTGAACTCACTCTTTCGAACATCTTGGAGCCGAGTTGGAACGACGGTTGAGTTCCATATAAATGCGTTCAATATGTTGTTGAACTAAGTGTTACGTCACTGGAAGAATGGGGACTAATTCCACTTAATTTGATGTCTCCCGTATAACGCTTGAAACTGTTCCTCAGAGGATACAAGCGGTAATCCAGGCAAAAACCGAACGCATCATATTGCTCAGGTGTCCGGACAATTATTGCTTGATAGTGTAACATAACAAAATTTACAATAAGAGTATCCGAAAGATATTGGAAAGTTTAGTTACTTGTAAAAGGATTCCCAACTGTAAAATTAAAGTATGCTTTGTTGTTGTATGTAAAGTTTAACATGCTTAATCCCTGGAAAGTGTATTGATTAAAAGAATATACTCAATCTGTTCTAATAGACTGCTTTTATTAATTTAGAATCATAAATTTCATTACATTTTAGTGAGATTATTTGTTTTTGTATACAGTATAAATTTAAGATTATATTGGACTTGAAACCAGCATTATTTGTGGTATCCTGAATCGATAAGTACTTATGATTTTCACATATCATGCAATAATCGAATTTACAAACGAACATAAATCATGTTAGAAGTATGTGTCTTTTATACTTCAAATGTGTGTTCTTTTGCCATCCTAATATAATATTTCGTTCTTTAACACTGTTAGACTGGAATGAGTCATAATGAAGTTTCTTTAATAAAGCTCCTAAAAGTCTTAAATGTTCATTATCCTTACGCAGAAATTGAGAAAATTATGTTAGCAACTGAAAATATGTCATTCAATATTTCAATTGTTGAGAATACCTGATGAATATTATTAATGCAAGACTGTTGACACTGGAATTTTTCAGGTGTTTCCAAGTTGCCAAGTAAAGAGTTATTGAAATTTTCCCGTTGATAGCTACCACTCCCACCTAGTAAAGTAAATCTAAGTAAATGTTATATAGCCGAACTTGTGTATTTAACACCATCTGTTAGAATTCAAGCAAAATAATCTGGATGAAGTGAAAGAAGAAGGAAACAGAAAAATCCATAATTAACCCTACTTAGCATTACCAAGGTATTTTTGGGTCGCATCAACTACCAAAGTGAGGGAGGGGGTCTCTGAGACCCGCAACGCATTATTTACATTATAATTGGAACAAGACAAACATTAAAAATAAAGCAAATACGAATTAGATATTTTGTCAACCTGGAAATGTTATTTTTTTTAACGTGGTTCTCGGACTCTCAAACTCCTCCCCAGGTAATGCTAGGTTTAATAAAGAATTGAGTTATATTTTGCATTGCATGGAGTTCTCGAAGCTTATTTGTTCGCTTCTGAAAAGTTTATTTTTTATTGTCATTCTTGCCTGGGCTCTTCACTTAGATGAGAGTTCTTTTAAAACTAAAAATAATAGAGTGTAGAGAAGTGCTATTTGATACACACAAACTTACTGTCAGACTTGAAATCATCACGCCAAATACGTTTAGAGCGGAAACATATTTTTTTAAAACAAATTGAGCTATAGAGAGAATCCTATTCTTCACCCCCAACCCACCCCAAAGCTCTTATAAGACAATATTACTATAGTTTTTTATTCCCTTCAAGAATACTTTAAGATCCCAGAAAATCATGAAACAAATTATATGATATTGCAATTATATTATGTTCGTTGTACAATTTACGCAACATAGTTTCCAAAGATTCGTGTTTGTCTCGTTTAATTTCTTGTATTTTGGAAAACCGAAGAAGTTGTGGATCTAGAAATGGGGCTTAGGGGACGCGCGTCTCCTCCGCAAGTAAAAATACTTTATTTTTTATAGCATCATTTCAACAATTTGTTTCACGCCAGAAAAAGCTTCAATTTGTTTTCGAAATAAAATCTAGTATAATCAAATATAAACTCCTTTGGATAGCGGTATCATATTGACTTACTTTGATTTCATTTGCTCGCGTGAGTCAGTGTGTGATATTCATTTGCTCACTGATTACTAAAAATGAAAGTTCATTTCAATTAAATATAAAAAAAATATGTATAATGTAATATTAAACAATTTTTATGTCATTTTATTGCAACAAGCAAGGTCAATTTTCAATTTATTGTAAAATTCATTGCACTTATTTTAACATTTTGACTCTGAAATTAAAATAAAATCAATGTTAAAAGGTCACCTTCAAATCCTCAAAATGTTCGATATTCAAACTTTTAAACTTAGAATGGGATTCAGACTTATTAAAAAGAATAGATTACGATTCACGAAAATTGGACTTGTATTAAGAAAATGGCAATCCAATAGGCGTTGGCCTTTTAATAACGAAGACCTGAATACACGAATCAAATAAATTGAAAGAATTTCAGCTAGAATCGCACGAGTAGTAATACAGATAAACAACAGATGCAGTATCGAAAGTATACAGGTATATGCTCCAACAATGCCACATTCGAAGGAGGAAGTTGAAGACCTTTACTAGGAGATACTTAAAATTTTAAATAGCAACAAATAACATTGTATAATTGTAACGGGAGACTTCAATGCAAAAGTAGGAACTAAGGAGAGCAGTGACACAAAATTGGGAAACTTTGGATTTGGCAAAGAAAGAAAAGAAAAGTTAGTGGAATTCTCAGAAGTCAACAGATTGTCCATTTCCAATACCTTTTTCAAGAAGCCGCCCCAGAGGAAATTAACATGGAAGCGGCACAAATAGGGTTAAGAACGAAATAGACTACGTTTTATGGAATAATAGGGAAAATCTTCAAGACGTTTCTGTCCTGAACGGTTCCAAGATCTGAAGTAATCATGTGTAAGGAAACACACGAAGGGGGCACGTACATATCCCTTAACCAAAAGCAAAAAATTTGAACCGTGTTACCCAAGAACACAATAAGGTTCAAAACGGAACAATCGCCGGTCAAAAACAGCCTAAGTGTTGAACATGAATATACACTTTGGACACTTTTTAGTGAAGCCTTGTTAAACTTTACAACTAGAAGGTGCCCCTATGTGTTTTCCCCTAAAGAAGGGTGAGAAAGAAAGAAAGTGAAACTTCACTTTCATGTGCACAAGTGGGTAACGCTCGCGAAGAGTTTCCAATGACACTCAGACTGAAAACCGGCCAGCTAGACTAACTTTAATGGGTCACTCGAGAGCTAAGTCACGACTTTACTAGCCGAAGTTATGACCCACGATCACTTAACGGACGAGAAAGATAAGGTCTTAAACTATTAAACCTATAGTAAATATTATTTTTTATTATCAGGACACAAAAGAACCGAAAAAAATACCAAAAAGGGAGCCCAAGAACGTAAAAGGAAATTTAAAAAAATGAAAGTTTAATGTGCGTGCCTTCAGTCAAAAGAAAATTCAGTTCCCTACAACACTTGTACTGTACGCGACAGTGTAAGTTCAAAATAATATTTGCGTAAAACATTATTATTATTTACATTGACTTAAACATTAGCTACTCCTACATGCGATAGTATTTCAATAAAATTTAGTAAATCCTTTTTACTCACTGTTTATTTCAGTAAAATGACAGAAAAGTAAAATTATTGAACACAAACTATTTTAAAATTTGAATTGTTATAAGTACTGAAGTTTACTTGAACGAAAAAAAATCATTTTGATTTGAGTTGAAAATTTACATTTCTTGAAGAGAGAAACCCGACAGATCATTTTCCGGTTTGAAAATAAAAGTGTGTGTGTGGAAGACATTTTGTCCATGAAAGAACATTTCGTTATCCGGTAATCGAAAATTATGATTTAACAAAATTGTTTCACATTGAGAGTCTAGTTCGAATATTTTTGTTTTGTAAAATAATACGAAAATCGCTGTTTTACATGCAGACGTTTTTAATAGTAATTACAAACATTTAAAATTTTTAACCTTTTCTTGCTATATTACTTTCACTATAAACTATAGGCCAGTTCCACTAAAAGCACTTTTTAAATTTTAATTATTAAACAATAAACACGGCAAAGTAAAATTTGACATTTGTAGCTATTTTTGAAATAAATATTTAAAATTTAAAACAGGTTCAAATTTTATTTGGGTTCAGCAATCTAAACAGTTTAGAAGTAGGTTAAAATTTAACATAAAACAATTATAAAACTAATGCTAACAAAGCAAAGCGTTACCTAACCATTACCGAACGAATAAAAATCATGGTGAGCTTATCGTACTAAACTTTTTTCATGATTAGCTAAACAAATAGCTAAAATGAGTGCATAAAGCATAATTTTTCTTAACAAATTGTAAAACTTTAAACGTATAAGAAAAAAAACAGAAATCTGTTAACGGTTTTCAGCTTATATAAATCAAGGCATCATAACATATGAGCAACCCATGTTCCCTTACCTAGTTTAGCTCTGCATACCTATAAAACAACCTTGCACTAAAAATTTTACTATTAAAATATTACACATAGTGCACAAAACAATTATAACAATCAAAAATAAAATTTAAATATTACTAATATTGCTTACAAAAGCCCAAAACATAAAAATAAAGAAATATTTACTAAAAATTTTTAAAATATCTTTCTGTTAAAGAACAAGCAAAGCAAACACAATAAAATTTAATTTTTAATTTAGCTGCTTTGGTAAGCGAACATGGCTTTGTAATTATTTTACTTAAATTAAAACTTTACCTAAGCAGACGCACTGATTTGAAGCCCGAAAAAGAAATGTTTAAATGTATACTGTAAACATAATATTACAAAGTATCAGTTGCCTGCTACACCCTTATGTTACTTCAGCAAATCCTTTATATCCGATACGCCTTTTTTCTTTAACAGTTAAAGAACACAGGCGAAGAAACAAAACAACACCAAAGCAAATTTCGGTTTAAAACCAAATAAACCAACAATTTTTTTACCTTTTGGCATACTAAATAAAAATTCAAAAGTATTGAATATTTTAAAACTAAAAATAAATAAAATGTTAATTAAGATTTAAAAAAATAATAAATCTTACGAGCAAATTTTTTTTAGCTAGAAAATTTGCCAATAATAAAAATATCTAAAATAAACTAAAATTTTGGTCCATTAACAAAAGCTACTACTACCATCCAATTAAAAAAAATAAGTAATAAAAAGCAAAAAATACGTTATAAAAAATAATAAAACTAAACCTTACGCCAAAATAAATAAACAAAAAATATACTTTTGCTCGAAAACATAAAAAATAACCAAAGTACATTAATAACACCAAAATCATCACAATAATTTTTTAACTTTAAAAGATAATACAATAAAAATTGTGTTAATAATAAATAAAAACAAATGAAACGGAGCTTTAAACTGTTTCACATATTATCGTGTAACGTAAGCTGAAACCAAATACTAGATTTGAGAGGAAGGAGCTTATCAGAGGAGAACAGCCACTTTTATATCTAGAAAATCTAATGAAAAAGACGGTCATTCGAGATAGAACTATGCAACAGGTTTAACACCTTACAAGAGTTAAAAGATAATGAAGATATCAATAGCAGAAATAAGATATTGACTGAGATAATAGAGATAGACAAGAAAGTAGCAGGCATCAAAAAGAAAGAAAGAAAGCAAAGTCTCAGAGGAAACTAAATTTTTGATGAACGAGTGGAAAGAAATAAAAGAAGAGGAAACTTACATAAAGAAAATTGAGTACATAGAATTAAATTAAACCTTTGGAAAGAAAATAAGAAAGGATGTACGTAGATACAACGAAAATCTTGTTAGGAATACAATCAAGGAAAACAAGTCTAAAGAAAACCAAGCAGCAACTCATGATACGGATAAAATATGTCCGTTAAGTGCTCAGATGTCAAATATAAGAGACCGTAATTAAATATAAGGAGGAAATTATAAATTATTTGAAAATTTCTACAGAGAATATTGTACTACTCCGATGAAGATCTAGGAAATGAAGATTAGGGAAAAAATTATGTAGAAGTGCAAGACGTAATGAAAGAAGAAGTGGATAAAGTACCTCGAGCGATGAAGAACTTAAAATTGCCAGGGGAAGATGGACTCACACCAGATATGTTTAAATGGGGAGATGAAAAGATGAAAGAGGAACTTGCCAAATTATTATAAATATGCTTGAGGAGGAGAGAAATGCCCTCAGGTTGGAATAATGCTACTATTATTTTGTTGTAGAGGAAAGGGGACAAAGAACGCGTTGAGAACTACAGACCAATTAGTTTACTGTCAGTTCTATACAAAATTCTCACCAAATTTATTCTGAATCGTATTGAACGAGACTTAGATTTTAACCTGGGAAGGGAACAAACCTGATTTCGTTGTGGAATTATCACAATGGACACATGCAAGCTTTTCTATTGAATTAAGTTATGGAAAGGAGTAACGAATATGAACTTCCACTATGTCTAGGATTCATAGAATTTGAAAAGAGCTATCGACTCGGTCTCTCCTTGGCAGCAGTAGTTAAATAACTTGAACATCAGGGCATCGAAAGTGCATTCATTAAATTACTTTACTTGACTGCCACATCTGCCATTAGACTACATGAGAGTGAAAAATTTAAAGCCGGAAAAGGGGTAAGGCAAGGAGATTTAATTTCTCCAAAACTATTTTCTGCGGGCCTTAAGGATGTTAAGAATCACAATTTGGCAGAACATGGTATGTCTTTCAACCGCCATTTTGAAACCGTTCTTGCAACGTAAGAGTCAAATTAAGAATGGTAGTCACAGACAGCAATAAACAGAACAAACTGACAGACTTTTATGCAGATGCATCAAAAACTCAATTTTTCAGCGGGCAACAAAACTTTCAAACGCTTATTCTAAAAAAAGTAGGAAAATGGACATATCAACTTCTGCCATACCACCCTAGAAATTAAATATTACCAAAGCTAAGACTAAAACTACCTTCACTAGTGTTATTAGTGTTATTAACACTACTAATGTTAAAATGGAGGACCTAAATATCTATCCAAGATCTTTCAAATCTCAGAATCTTCCTTGTCCCCTTAACGTAATCCATGGCCCGCAGGGCCACTTAAAATGGACTTCTGACCATTCGGCCACTTTCGTCCTTTGATAATCATTTTATGAATGTTTTTACATAGGAAAATATCTAAGTTTGAAGTTTTCGGATCGGACCCGCACCCGGACCCATTAGCACCCCCACCGCAAACGCCAGTTCCTCCACCAGACAAAGTCTTTAACATCAATAGAAGAGATGTTATATAATGTGCCCCGTCCGGTAATTGTCTAGCCTGGAAGTGGACAAATTTATCATATTCAATTTCAATAAGGATTTGATTATTATATCTAATTTTGAATAAACTGTCTTAAATTAATTTATATGAAATATACCAACTTAAATTTAGAAATAAAACTATCTAAAATAATTTATTTGTTTAAGTCATCCTGACAGTAAGATGTTTAGGATAAGAAATGTATGGAAAGTGACCGTTCGTGAAATCGCCAAGCCACAAAAGAGTTCTTCCTTTTAGTGCTATTATGCTGAGTTTGAAACATTTTATGTAGTACTCATCGCATCCTGAACGTGTATTTATTTGAAAGTTCTTGTAATCTAAGTTCTTAGTAAGTCCCCTGTGTTGCTACTTTATCATTTGAAGAAGTTCCTGATATGTGATGTTGTGTCTTTTTATTTCTGTATTCAGTTGTTTTGGGAGATTTAGGTTAGCAAATTTTTTGTTTTTGTTAGATTCGATATACCGTTTTTTATTATTACTGATGTGTTCTGCAATCGGTGGAAATTGTATGTTGTTATACAGAGTCTGTCTCTCTTCTTTCCATTTCCTTTGTGTGAGTCGTATCCAATATCTCTCGAATTTCTCAATGTAATTGATGTCAGTTTTAGAATGATAAAGTTCGTTTCCGTATAGAAGAGTTGGCCTTACTTGATTACTTGATTACTTGATTACTTGATCACATAATGGTTCCTTGTCCCGTTTCTGCCACCCAATATCTAGTTCTGGCCTCAAAGAAATATGGCCAACCTATAAGTAAGGGATATATTTAAAAAGAACTGGCTGATATATCGGATAATATATATTTTTTCGTTAAGGAAATATAATTATTTTTCAATATTTTTGTGTAGATAGCATTTGAATAACAGAGGGGAAAAACGTACTTTGTTTTAGTGAATTTGAGATAAGAGTGCCATCTGTTTATCCTTTGAAGAACTTTTTTTTAAACAAACTATCATAAATGAAGACAATAAGCGTAGTTTGTCTATTACAAGCAGATCTTTATTTGATGTGTGAAGGTATATGTAATGGTAATTATGAACTTTCTAATACGCTCTCCTGCAAAATCAAGAAATTGGACAAAGCACATTCTTTCCCTGTTGTTTTCATTTGAATTTGTGTCTTCCTCCTCGCAGCAAGTCCTTGAAGAAAGTTCACCACCCTCCTGAAACCACCCAGTTTTCTACAAAGCAGCGTACGCTTGAATGATATCTTAAAAAAATATCTTCCCTGATGAAGGATGCTTTTAATGAGCTGCTTCGAAGAAGATAGACATATTTTCTGCAGTGTTTCTTCCTGTTTACTCATGCATTTTATTAATTACATCAGACATCCTAAGAAACTAAAGCTAATTACTCAAGCCCCGTGGTCAAGGCGATAACATCACGGACTTCGGATCGGGAATAGGTAGGTATTATGGTTCGAACCTCACGTCCGATCATCCTGATTGAGGTTTTACAAGTTTTCCCTCAGTTTCACCAAACGAATGCCGGGATAGTTCTTTAAGAAAAAACCTAACCGATATCTTCTCCTTGGTCTACCCTATCCTTTGCTGACCTGAGCCAGAGATGCGAAATAACCTGAATATTAAATTCAAATTAATTTAAATTAAATTCAATAAATTTCAACCATAACTAATTTATTCCTGAGGGTATGTGGTTTCATTGTAGTGCTCAATATGAAGGGATTTCAGTGTCCTGTTGTAAATCTATAATTGCTTCTCTTCCCCAATTACCCGCAGCTTATTGGGAAGAACACTTAGAGCGATGGCGTTTCTTTTATGCAATCATCCGCTTCTTTCATAAGAATTTTAAATTCGTATTTTTTCCGACTCACCGTATATTTTGTTTAAGTATTTCTTTCTACAGTCCTTATGATACTGTAGCGACCCATTTTCGGTTGGTCGCAATATATCTTCCCCTCTCTCCCCCTTTCTTTTGTTCATGCTTTGTCGGCGATATTTTTCGTCTTCGGCTTTCTTCAAAGAATTTTATTTGTCCAGATGACAATGAAGATTATCTTCTTTTCTCTTTCATTGTTGTGTTGGCGGGATTTTATCTTAATTGCTTTTTCATTTTATTACTTAATATTTCTTTGCATATTTTATTGTCTTATTTCCTCAACAAAGTTTCTTCTGTTTAAAATTAAAAAAAGTTATGATTTGTGTTTTATTACGTTAAGAATCTAATTGACTAAGCACCACCTCCTTTCGCTCCGGGTCGTCTGGTTTGATCCTTTTCTCTGATTGACTGAGGCCAGACAGTAGTAGAAAACATGGATGTCGACGTAGGAAAAGCTGCATAATAAGGCTGTCTCCGAAAAATATATAGAAAGTGAAGTTGTAATGCAGCCTAATGCTTAAAAGTTCATTAACATAAAATAGCATCATCTTCTGATGTAAAATACCATTTTGGTGTGCGGTATTCCAGATTCTTCATGATAGCAGCTGAAAATTGATTTCTGCATTTGATGTTTTGCATCGTCAAATATGGTTGTCCAACGGAAAATGTTTGTGTGGTTCAGCAGCGTGTGACGGATTTTCTATTATATATGTGGTGTGCAGTGGGTTTTCCTTATTATTCCTAAATAAATATAATATATTATTTATGGTACTAAGCCCCTATCTTCTGTGTGTGAAAGTGATTTAGTGAAATTTTCAGCATGTCAGTGGTTGGTGGTTTTACTAGTAGAAGTATTTTTGAGGTGCTCATGTCCGCCTAATTTGGTAGGCACCGGGGTCGGTTTTCTATCAGGTAATGTACGATCAATGACTTTAAAATTTATCTATCTCTTCCAGAAACCCAAGTCTGTTTCACCTACGTTCAGATAGCTAAATTTCAGCACGTTAGATTTTGGTTCGTATACGTTGAGTATTTTACCTTGCACTATGGTTGATGCTACCTTTCAGAATGCACGTTCTTTTTCCACTCAACATTTTTGTTTGATCTTTTCGGAAACTAGTATGTGAAAAATTGCACTATATTTCCATATATCCGTTTATCAAACGTAAGAGTTTATCGATTCTCTGTTTTATTCAGGTAACCTTGTACTATTTTAGGATCCTAGCAGCGTTAGGTCACTAAAATAGCGTTTTGTGTTCTGCTTTCCTGCAAGATGTTCTCGCCTGGGTCTCCCCCTCCCCCTGTTTGGTATCTTTTCCTGCCTTCTGCTTTTTGCCAACTTTCTGCGTTTTGGCACTTCTTTCGGGCTTCTTACATATGTGCTTCGTGATCTAGACTAGTGTGTGTTCTGTCTTCGATGTGGCTGAAGTACGGTGCTGATCGGTAGGTACCCCTCCTTGTCTTCAGGTCCGATAACATTTTTCTTTCGTTATGTGCCCTCTCCTGTCGGGTAATGTCGGCTTGTGTGCAGGGTAGGCTTGACCACGTTGAGTTTGGCTAAGTCCCCTTGTTGCAACAGGACGCCGCGGGTCCTTGGTTTTCTGATGAATCTACGTACTTCATTTGTTGGAGCAGCCTGTGGGACATTACAATACTGTAAGTAACTATTCTGTCATACATTTCTAATTGATTCTGTATAACGTGTAATTTTCGTTTCTTTACTTCTGATAGATTTTCACATCACAGTTTCCGGATACTTTATCATGGTACTGTTACGACTATCAAAATTTGCTGGTGGTTGCTTATCACCAGGAGAGGAGATCACTGTGGAAGTTGATCTGTCATAGATGCTATTCACTTCTCGGTTAAGATATTTTTGTGTTCACTTACAAATAAAGCATCACTTTCTGTGGTATCGCATGTCTATGGGATATTGATACATTTCATCTGTTTCGTGTTTCCTTCGAGAACAAGCTGTTATTTTCTAAATATTCTGGACTAATCCTTTCCCGCCCGCTCGGCATATCGTACACAATGTGAGGTGAAATATCTTGAAAACGAAAAGCGTGGTTCCAATTCAGATGCACGTAGTTACCAAAATATTATCTGAATGACAAAATAACTCATTGATACAATTAGGTACAGTACGTCTACTATGGTTATCCATCAATGATTTTTAGTCATATTTACAACACTAGTGAGCAATATGTTGGCCGGTGTGGAGTTGGGGTGTATATGTTAAACATTTCTTTCATATTGTAGACGATATTGGATACTGCAACTCAGAAGTCTTTAGACACATCTCAATGAACAGCCACTTTTTACAAACTAAGTTTTATATGCAGAATTAATGAACAAACACAACTTTACTACGGGAGTTAATTCGGCCATCAGAAGAGTTTCTGTCAACTGAATGCATGTAGGACGGACATTTGGGACTTAGCTGCCATCTTGGAAATCAACCCCGTGACAGGTTGCTAACATCGATTTCCAAGGCATTTTTTGCTAAACTACGTACTGTATGAACAGAAAGTTTAAACCCCGTTATTAAATGTAATCTTTTTTGTTTTATCTTATTTGAATATAAAAAAAAGAGTGTAAAATGACTTTACCTAACCTCAAGGCGTAACTAAAATTTGCGGTCATTCTACAATGAACCTGTTAGGGCCCTCCCTTTCAGAAACTATTAAGAAAGTTTTAATATCAAACTTTAACGATTTTTCTTATGTTTGCTAGATTTGTCAATAACTCATCTTTTCATCTATTTATGTGTTGCCTGTAGGGCCCATCAGAGAGACCTTCACCCTCCCGCAGCTCAGTTTTGCGGAACGGCCTGTTTCATCTGCGGACAAAACTAACACTACTCTGATTCGTTGTGTCCTCACACGGAAAATTATATTATTACTTAACAGGGACCATATTTCAGATTACATGACAATTCATTTACTAATTACTTTGTGGGACCATCTAATTGTTTCCTGATCAAACCATGTATTAAGAAAGATATGTAGTAAAGTAAGACTCAAAGGAGAGAGAATGATCGGCACGTTTACAGGGCACACTTTATGCAAAACACCAATGACGAAAAAGTTAATTTTTGAAGAAAATAATAATACTAGTAATAATAATAAAATCATGTCAGATGTTTGTGTTAAATTATTTAATTTCAAATCTTTATTTTTCTGAGTTTGAGACTATGTTTTATCCACTTTCCTTAATACATGGGAGAAGTAAAGTCCCTGGTCTTATTTCAAAACACCTCATCGGCATTCTTCTTGTATGACTGAAGGGTTACCACGGCTCACCTCATTCCAGAATGTCAGTGTGTGCTGCGCTCAAATATGCACTTCTAATTCATAAAACATATTAAAAACATGAATTTTGTAAAAAGAAAGTACATAGAATCACGTTGTGGGTAAGTGTAAACAATTGAATTATCACGCATTATTTTTATTCCCAATAAATTATATTATAAATACAATTGCGGTATTTAATGTATGTACAGTAGGCCTATATAATATTGAATTCGAATTCGTACGTTGCCTGTCAATGTCGTATTATTTCAACCAATTTAAAATGCTTTTCTGTTTTAAGGCAGTATTTCAACTATTAGCTTCTAGATGTCAGTACAAACAAGGAGCAAAAATTGTTTCTTGTTATTAAAACTTTTGTTATTAGTGCATCATAGTTTAGAAAGTTGTAATTCCCTTGAAACTATAAGTACAGGATTCTGTTACTAATTTAAAAGTTAAAATTATTACAACTAATTCAAGAAACAGAAACCGAGCCTCACCAAATAAAAATAAATATATTTTCTATATTATGCTAAGATTAATTGGGTAAAAAATAATTCTATTCTTATATTTTCTCTAGAAAGGATGAAGGTTTCACCTTCGTCCTGAAACTTAAGTTAAAACAAACGGCTATGATTTAATTATTTCTCCTCATGATTACTTACGACTTAGAGCAGAATAATTATTGCGAAATTCTTAGCTTTTTAGACCAATGGAAAGTGCATTTTAATTTGATTTGATTGACTGTGTCTAATTAGTCCTTAAAATACTATTTAGAAATGCTGGTAATTCGGAACTAATGTTTCGTTTTGTTGAGTTTAAGATCTACTGTTTCTTGAAATACAGGGAGTATCAAAAGTCACTATCCACCTTGAAGAAATTGCTTCAGATTTGATTTCAGAGCCTTTATTTATGAGACTGTTTTTAACCTTATAAGGCAAGATTCGTCCTTTACAGCCAATTTTGCATTATATACGCTCAGACTTTTATACCCACTACCGTCTGTACGAAAACACATAGAGAGAAGCTGACTTCAAATTTGGGTTTAGATCTCTTAGTTTAAGTTGAAGCTTTCTCTTGTTATAGTCATATTCGATATGCATTCAGAGTTTATGACACGTTAGCACCTAAACGAAAGTAGATTAATAGAAACAAACTTAGGGTTAGTTCTACAATCGACCGCTAAACTTCAAGTCAGCGCTAAGTTGAGGCCAAGTCTGATTTTGGCCAATGAAAGTACGCAAAATAAGAGTTGGCCTCAACTTAGCGCTTACTAGAAGTATAGCGGTCGATTGTAGAACTGACACTTAGGGATTCCGCCAATACTTTTAGTTTGGGGAGGGGTGTAAAGTAAAAAATTGGGAGGGTTTAAATAGAGTTTTGCACAGTTTTATCCATTTTTGACGATAAAAAATGTTAAAGCTGGGGTCTGCGCTGAAAAATTTGGGGATGACACCCACAGGCGGGTCTTTCAGAATCACTGAATTGACTTCAAATTTGGGTTTAGATATCACGCGAAAAGGTTTTGGGGTCACTAAATTGAAAGCAGCAAGGTAAATCAAGGTATCTGAATACAAATTTTAAGGAATTTGTTTATACGGTAATGTACAACGCGGACTGAGCATATACTGCAAAAATACCACAAAGAAACATCAAGATACTTCAAACGATTTTTGTGGGAACCGAATTTTTAAAATAACTGAAAAACTGTTCTGTTCTTGATTTGTATAGTCATTGTTGCTATTTTATTGTTTTATGCAACGGCAGAGTATGCTGTCCATTAGACCACTACTACAGGGGAAATTCTCTGTGCAGATAGAATGTTCCTCTTGCCTTGACACTCTCCCAATTCCTCGTTGTTGGTTACGAGGTGTGTAGTTCCTGTAGTGGACTACTGAATAAGGTGGGCCGATATTTTTTTCTCCCAGAAATTGGGGTTCAAGTTGTCATCAAAAGTTGTGTATTGGTACCATTCTACAACTTTTTCACGCTACTCAAACTCAATTTTTTTTAAATATCAGCCATTTTGGGGCCCCCGAAAAAAAATTGTTAAAAAAAATGTGTTTGAGTACCGTGCAAAAGTTATGTTTGGTCGCCTCAAATACAGCCGGATCAAAACATATTTAATCGGGCCCTCGGAGCTCGAGAAAATGATAATTTTGAAAAGGACCGATTTTTTTTTTCGAAATTTTAGTTTGAGTAGCGTGCAAAAGTTGTAGAACGTTATGTTATGTTTGATAAAAATATCTAGCCGGGCCCCGAAGACCGCGAAAATTTTTGTTTGAAAACGGCCAAGAAGGGCCACATTTGACGGGTAAATTTCGTACAGATGCACAACTTTTCATAACTACTCGAACCTCAAAATTTGGAACTGCTATAATATTTTTATTCCTTGGGTCCAGGGGTCCGGTTAAAGATTGTTTTAGTACGGCCATATTTGTCATGGCTTTATTTGGTACAATGCACATTTTTTTTATGACAACTCCAACCCCAATATGTAGAAGAAAAAAAAAACACTCTAGTACTGTATTGGGATTCCTGTCCCACTCACTAATATTGTAATACAATAACAATAACTGGAGTTGTCCTTAAAACACATGAATGTTAAAACAGTACAGCCAAAATATTCTCTTAAGAGAATTAAGTGTTCACATGTAGTTTGGACATTGGAAATCTCTGAACATAATCAAATCTATCACTAAATATACAGGATTTTATCTGGATTTTAATATGTAATTATCACTTAGTTCTTCTCTTTTGTTCATTCTTCTTTTGTGAACATAATAATGAACGGCATCTATCGTTTGGGTTGTGTTTTAGCTTGTTTTCTTCTCCTCACCAAATCACACATCAGTGTTAGCTTTTCCCACAGTATATACAAAATTGTAAGCAGGTGTACCAAAACCAATTTTCAAGATATCCCGTTCAAAATTCACCAGAATGTACTAGACAAACTGACAGATAAAACTACGCATACGTGCTTTATTTTCCTCATATTATAAATTCACCTGTATTAGGGCTGCGATTCTGCTAACAATCGCGATGGCTCCGGTCTCTTAAGAGCATTTTAGGCAAGCAAGCATTCATTTTCATAAAATAGGTTGGAAACACTTACAACTGGAATGCTTAGGTCCGGGAAAGCCCACAGTACTTTTCTATTGTGATGAATAACGTTGCCAAGTTTCGTGCTGTTACGTCTAATGGAATGGAAGTAATTTAAATAAATTAATTTAAAATTGATCGGTTGGAAATATTGATCCACTGCAGCAATCAAGACTGCTCCTGCGGCTCTGAGATAGTCTAACAAACACCTTTCCAAGTCCAGTTTAACCATTCTCTACATCTTATGGTTCGTGCAATATTTCTTTGCACCGGTTGGCAACACTGCTGAAACATGGACTTGGGTGCTAGGACACCCACAATGTGTCTCTATTGGGTCAAATAATGTTTATGCCATGTTTGGTGCTGTTATGTCTAACGTAATGTAAGCAATTCGAAAAAAAAATTAAAAAATAGGTTGGCAGCACTGGTAAATGGGTTAATTGAGAACACTAGTGTTTTCTATTATTTAGAACAATGTTTATGTCAAGTTTGGTGGAGGTGGGCCTAACAGACTAGGAGCATCTTGAAGAACTGAATTTATAAAACAATGGGTTGTCAACACTGAACCCGTGCACCAATGAATGAATAAATATTAACGTCCTAAATGAGCTGATCAGCTTCTAAGGATGGGACCTACGGTTTTTGTTCAAGTGGACTGCGATTTGGTTAATTTTATTGATCGCCTTTAGTCATCTAAGGCTCAGGCCAGGATAGAGGAAGGGAAAGGATTCGAGAAGGTTGAATTTGAATTTATTTTAAGGATTTTAGGCAACTATGGCTCAGGCTCAGGCCGTATGGATAATGATGGGATGAATTGGTGGAATGAACAAAGTGGGAGGAAACATGAGCACCCAGAGAAAACCCACGCGCACGGTGTTTGTTCACCCGAAAACCCACATGGCATGAGCAGGGATCGATTCGCCGACCCCTAGCACCATAGGTGAGCGCGCTACCAACTGAGTAACCGTAGCCCGGTTCAAGAAGGTATCAGCAGGGCATATTTTGAAGGTACCATCCTGGAGAAACCTCAGTCAGGATGGTCTACCGCTGGGATTGAACCCACGACCTCCCAAATGCTAAGCCAACACTCTACCACTGAGCTATGGTGGCTCGGTAAGTGGACTCCAAACCACTGCGTTCAAGATACTCCGCTGGATTTGAATGCATCAATTGAAATGGTGCCAGCAACTCTGAGCTAATCCAGCTAATATATTTCGAATAACATCCCAAGCACCTCTCTACGCCTTGTGATTCATGAGATATATTTTCTGAACACTTGTTGGCAACACTGACAACGTGGTGCTTGGGTACGGAGACACCGACAGTATGTTTCTATTGTGTTAAATCATGTTTATGTCAAGCTTGATACTGGTACGTCGAACGTAATTCAAGCGATTCATTAAAATGAATCTTGTTATTTAAAAAAAACATGAGTTGGCAACACTGGTTAGTGGGGGGTAACACCCACAGTGATTTTCTATTATGTAGAATAATAATCATGCAAAATTTGGTGGAGAATAGAAGCTATTGAACAATTAAATTTATAAAATAATGGGTTGGCAACACTGAACCAATGCATCAATCAAAATGGTCCTGGCACGTGTGAGCTAGTCTAGCTAAAACCTTTCGAACAACACCTTAAACACCTGTCTATGCCTTGTAGTTCCTGAGATTTAATTTCTAGACACGGACAGACAGACGGATTGAGTCGGTTTATAAGGTCCCTTTAGATATAGCTTTGCTATCAATGGACCTCAAAAGAGCAAGTGGTTCCTTAATTTTTCACCTTGGGTAGTCTTGATGTCAAACTATTGATATAAAATCAGTTTTAATTTCTCGTCTGGGAGTTCCAAGGATAAACGCGAATTATTTTCATTACGTTTTCTTTGATTTGCCAATGTAAAATGAATACTAGTGATACGTACGAATCGTTGGTATCACTTTAGGTGACACTGTTCTAGTGTTGATGATTTTTTCATATGGCAAGACAGAGTTTAATGTTACATAAATATTTTATTTTTACAGTGGCAATTTCACAACAATTTTTAACTCAGAGTTTGTCAAGAGCCACTGATCTATTTATAATGAACTGCATTTTGATTCCAATCCTCAGAAATTAAAATATAAAGCATTGACATGTTGCAATTTGATCTTATTTGACAAAGTAAGTAAAAATTTACTATTAAAAGAAATACGCATGTATAATTATTTCTTAATAACACATGGTCTATAGAAAGATCGATTACTATCACTAAAGACAACACTAATTGACTATAATTGTATCAATATTTCAATATTAACAAATGCCAACACTTGAACTCTACAGGTATTTCCCACAACTATTTCACCCCACTGTGTGGCGCGAACGGAACCCTGCAAAATGCTGTCAGGATTGTCGACAGCTGGGATCGAACCTAGCATCTATCGAATGCGAAGTCTACGAACCAAGCTACAGATTATCGGTGGGTATTTTAATGCAGCAATTGACATATATGAGATTAGTGTGGAAATATACATTGTATAGCATTGACTTGATTTAATTTAATTTTAAGGCCTTTAGGCAACATTGACTCAAGCCGACCATTGACTGATGTTCAAAATTCTGTTCTGGACATGTGTAGAAACACAGAAATCATTCTAATATGTATTCAGACGTTCTAGTTACACATTAATTTGTCATTGAAATGTACGTGTTATGGCATTCATTGTCATCCAAAATAATGTGCTGAATTGCAAGACATTTTGTGAAATGAAGTACCGAAAGCCAAAGTAAGAAAAGACAAAAAGTACCAAGTTGACCTACACGTTAGCACACTTTCTATTTGTGCGTGTGATTCTAGGTGTCAAGTCCAAGAGTGCCCGCTGAGGGTATTAGTACGAAGAACGAAAATCAATTCAAATTACACTGTGATGTTGATAGTTCCAGCAGAGTTTTATAATAAACACCTGAAGGAGCATATGAACTCGCATGAATTTCATTACTGGGTTAATTCCAGAAGTTTCAAATCTATTTGTGAGACCAAATCCCAAGGAATCTCTGCTAGGTGCAGTTTTGTTTATGTGGGAGCCCAAGTTTGACTTTTCTGAAATTCTTGCTTTTCTTTTTCAACTTTTGTTCCGCAACGTGTGGTGGGGAATGTGAGACTCTTCTCCAGCTGTAGCAAGACTCATCCTTTTTCTTACTGCATCTAAATTTGAAGCCATGGTTTCTTTATTCCTAGAGTATTTTCAAGTCTGTCAGGAGTAGTTATGAACCATGTTTGCTATGGAAATGAAGAGAGACATCTTTGTAATTTATGCGAATAGTGTCGCATAAATTTTTGGGAAGAAAGTGCAGTTATAGAAATATACTAGAGATGGGTCGATACCAGAATTTCTCGATACTCGATACTGGTATTCATTTTTTACCTTTCGTAGTTGCTACTTTCTTCAACACTGTTCTATCCCACACAGCACAGGTAAATTCTAGGAATATGCTATGGTTATCCCAATGATATTCTACAATAGTCTTGGTATATGAGTAGAATATTTTACGAAAATATGAATGTCCGGAATGATGATGTCCCTGTGGGTATTCTAAGGATATCCCTGTGGATATTTCTAATATATTCTACGCATATCTCGAGAACCATTATTCTTTGGAGTTATTCTCATAATATTCAAAAAACTCCAACCCACAATCCTTTTAATATTCTAAAAAGAACTTCCTAGGAATATCCTTATTTAATCCCAAATATTCTTGAACATTGTACACATACTGCTAAATCGGATATCCTTGGGATATCCTGTGCTGTTTGGGACAATGAAAATGATGTATAAGTAATGAAAAGCAATATATGTATAAATATGCCTTCTATCGTTTAACAGTTCTACTTTATTATCTTCTATTATAAATATTTAAATTAATTTTGTATAATTTTATTTGAAATACAGTGTACCTCGGTTATAGCGACATAGAATATATATGAAACTTTGCCTATAGCGTCAGCTATTATGTAGTATTAGCCTATTCCTCATAACTGCATAAATCCCGGTTACAATGACATTCGATTATAACGACACAATTTTTCAAGTCCCTTGGATGTCGTTATAACCGAGTTCTACTGTATGCAATTCTTTACAACTTTGTTTTGTAGAAGAGTAGAAGTCGTCTCTTTAAAATTTGATACTTTTTATGTTAATACTTCTTCCACTTAATATGGTATACCAAAATATAAATAAACAAACAATACCACCTAAAAATACTTTTCAGTGACTAGATGTTTTATAGGTTTTTGGTAAGGAAATACATGAGCATTCCGCTCCATCGGAATCAAGTCAATTTTGTCATGCATTTTCTGTCCCTTCTGAGTACTTATCTTTTGAGAATTGTGCTCATTAGAGCCAGTCGGTGTATGAGGGATAAACCATAGACCCAAACTCGCATATTGGTTTCTCTCTCTCTGTCACTGACACACACCGAAAAATATTAGGAAACTAAGTATTATTATATGGTGTTTTTAAGGGATGGGTTAGCAGTTGTTTTATAGTTTCAACCCTCATAAAATCACCATTGTATCCGCCATGGATCCGTTCTTTCCCCTCTTTTCTTCACGCAAATTTGACCGATAGTACAAATTGTGCCTCTTCTTACTTTATGATGGTGTTTGGCTATCAACATGCACGGCAGTGCATGAGCCAAGTTCTTCACGTCAGAAAACGTCAGCACTGCCAGAAGCATGTTATACAGGAACAAGAGTTTATGGCAAAATCGACGATTTGGGGGCCCCGTAAGAAAAAAGATGTTAAAGATAGGAATATGATCTTTTGCCGTTAAGGAGATATGGTAAATATGTGCAGATGTACACAATTTCATATTCGTATCTCAAACTATGTTCTAGTTGTGGACCCCTGTAATTGCACATTTTAGGCTGACTCACTCACTCACTCACTCACTCATCATATTGTTTAGGGTGTTTGGAGTAAGCTAGAAACAAAATTTGGTATGAAGGTAGAGGATGATAAGTGGATAAAGGAAAAATTCCGACATTTTGAAAAGGTCGCCATCTTGGATTCAAAATGGCCGCCAAACGTAAACTTTCAAAGAATACACAGCCTAAACGACTAAAGCTAGAACAGTGAAATTTGGTATGAAACTACATCATTGATAGCAAATTAAGAAAACTTTTTAAAATTTTGAAAAAGTCGCTATCTTGGATTCAAAATGGCCGCCAACCCTAAAATTTTAAAGAATACACAGCCTAAACGGCTAGTGCTAGAATAACGAAATTTAGTTTGACAGTACAACATTATTAGTAGATTATGAAAATATTACAAAATATCTCTAAAGACGCCCCCTTGGATTAAAAATGGCGGACGTCATAAATCCATTTTCCAACTTCCTGAGCCAGAGATACGAAATTTGATATAATGATGTATTATCAAGAGTAGTTTAGGAAAACATAACGTTTTAAAAAAGTCACCATCTTTGATTCAAAATGGCAGCTGAAATACAATTTTTCACATCGTTCGAGATAGAGAAATTAAATTTGGTATGACAGTGTATTATCACGAGTATGTCACGAAAATATAAGAAAACGTTAAAAATGTGTCCATCTTTTATCCAAAATGCCCGCCTAAGCCCTACTTTATAAAGACTGAAGCTAGAGAA
This sequence comes from Lepisma saccharinum, assembly GCA_022664845.1. Classification (NCBI taxonomy): domain Eukaryota; kingdom Metazoa; phylum Arthropoda; class Insecta; order Zygentoma; family Lepismatidae; genus Lepisma; species Lepisma saccharinum. The sequence goes on along the minus strand of JAGDQP010014688.1, from coordinate 15,322 downwards.
ACGAAATTTGGTATGAAGGTGTACAATTACGAGTAGGTTAGAATAAATTCGGCTCGTCTCCCCTAGTAGGGTGCAGTTCCCAGCGGGAGCCTGATTGCGATAAAGGGGTGCGCCCCAGCGAGGCCATCTTGGAATTCTGGGGGCAACGCCCCAATGAAACGAAGCGAGTATATAAATTACACAAGTGTAAAAAGCTGCGAAATACGAGCAAAAGCACCAGGGGTGCAAAATGTCCAGTCAACTCCTTCAACCTTAAAAAGTGGTGAAATGGAATATGGATGAGCCTAGTTCCTCGTGCCAACTTCCAATACTCCTGCGTGTCCCACCAAGTTTTACTCGTCACAAACGTTAGCTCTGCCAGGAGCATGTTATACAGGCAGAATGTGGAAGTTTCCCCATTCGGACGCAGCGCTCTGGAGTATGAGGGAATATCTGCATCATGTGGCGCAGTGCACTGCAGATTCTGGTTGTGATAAAAAGACGCAGTTCCTCCAAACTCCTCAAGTTCGATGCGCGGCCTGCCGTGGGATTCTTGGTGCAGCGACGCGAGCGAATCGAGGGGAGTATCAACACGTACGGCAGTGCATGCAGCCGAGTTCCGCGTGTCACAAAACGTCAGCATGCTATACAGGAACAAGAGTTTATTGCGAAATCAACGATTTTGAGGTTCTGTAAGAAAAAAGATGTTAAAAATTGAAATATGAAATTTCGAAGTATGACGGTATATCATCACTAGTAGATTACAAAATATCTGCAAAGACATCATTTTGAATCCAAAATGGCTGACTTCATAATCCATTTTCCAGAACGTTTGAACTAGAGATACGAAATTTGGCATAAAGGTGTATTAACAAGAGTAGTTTAGGAATAATTTACATTTTTGAAAAAGTTGTTAAC
>JAGDQP010014688.1:0-14025 GCA_022664845.1 Lepisma saccharinum | reverse complement strand
TAGGGTTGGTGGCGGTGGACGTAGTGGGTTTTAGGTTCCCCACCACCCTTATAGCTTGAGGATCATGAATCTTGCCACCTCGCGCCAAGTTCCTTTGTTCCTGTTACATGCTGTCACCAAGGAACTTGGCTCATCCGTCTCCCATTTCACACCTTTTTAGGGCTAAAGAACTTGGCTCCACTTTTTGCACCTCTGGTGTTTTTGTTCGGATCTGTATATACAGGGTGGAGAGCTTTCGGAGCTACCGGCTGCCAAAAGCGTGGGAAAATGAAATTTAGAATTTGATATTTCAAATACCATTAACAGTAGAACTGCGGGGGCAAGGTACCCTATAAAACTTCCAACCTACTGTATCCGAAAATGCATATTTCGAAATTGTGCGATGGCCGAGCAAGGGATTCCCCAAAGAAACTAGGGGATGCCCAGAAATTCTCTGAAGTATAGGTGGCCCGAAATGTGCAGGAATTTGACGACTTTCTAACAGGTAACAATAATTCGTTTGAGCCAAGTCGATATCTCAAACAGATTCCATTTCCCGAATAATTTTTGTAAAAATAATAATAATGCGTGGTTGCATAATTTGGACTTTTTGAAAGAAATATCACGCGTCGTTGTTTCAAAACAGGTATTTTAAGTTTTATTCTTTAGAACTTGGGAGAAGCTGTCGTTATTGGGTCGTATAGCGATGATTTATAGTGTAACATGATAGGTTTTATGTTAAATGCGTGGAAGTAGGCGGAATATGAAACTGAACAGAAACACGAAGAATTCACATGGTTGTCTTTTAAATTACATTGCTGAGAAGAAAGTTATGCCTAAGTCCGGAACAAGTCTGGGAGACAATATTTGCCAGCCATCAATTTTCCAAGGGAAGGAATTTGATAGGTAAGGTAAATCCTTTTTTGTATTGAATGCATTATGCAAATATAGAATCTAGTAAAGAAGTTCCGTTGGGAACGGTTTCGGCTGTGTACATCCACGTGCAGACGAACATAATTCTAGAAAGACAATTTAAAATAATTAATTGAACCCAACATTTACTCACCGAAGCCCTTGTTCTTCTGGACCATGACATAATTAATGTTTTGATTCGAACATTCCTGCCTATTCAACTTTATTTTATTTTCTTAATCTTCGAAGAATTAATTTAAGTAATACTCTGTATGAAAAGAATAAAAACTTTACATCTCTGTTTTTGTGCAACCATGAATGGTTATTTCTGTCACAAAATTAAAATTATTTGGAACCTGTTTGTTTAGAATTACACGAATCATGCTTCAGAATTTGTTGCTCTAAATTCCAATACTTGAACTTTCAACTTGAAACGCAACCATATTTCACCATTATTTTTTTTTAGTAGGCGGATTCCAAAATGCAAAAGTACTATGACTCCTGTTAGTTATGTAACCACTTTTTTTTTTTTTGCAAAAATCACTCGGGGAAATGAAATCTGTTTGAGATATCGACTTGGCACAAACGAATTATTGTTAACTGCTGGAAAGTCATCAAATCCAAGCACATTTCTTATCACCTTTATTTCAGAGAATTTCTGGGGAATCTCCTAGTTTCTTTGGGGAATCCATTGCTCAGCCATCGTACAATTTAGAAATATGCATTTTTGGATAGAGCAGGTTGGAAGTCTTTGAGTGTACCTTGCTCCCGCAGTTCTACTGTCAATGGTATTTGAAATATCAAGCTCTAAATTCCATTTTTCCATGCTTTTGGCAGCCAGTAGCTCCGAAACTAAGCGGAATTCGACAAATTATAAAGATACATTTGGATGAGAACTTTTCATTCCTACAGTTTTGACAGTTAATTTTGTCCACCCTATATATATATATATACATATACATGTGTGTGTGGCTTGACAGTTATCCGTAAGCCAAGGAGGAGGGAAATTGACAACGATGAATGAATTCCACCACTGGCCCTGAAATTTCAGACGAGGAGCTTCTTTTTTGGTGCACAAGAAACCACGCTAGGTGTCGAAGAACTAATGAACAATATATTTTCCCACCAATCGATCTTTTACTTTCAGTCGGCTTCTCCCCAACATACAAAAGCATTGCTTCGAAGTATTTTTCTTTTGAATACACAAAAGTCTTTTTTATCGAAGTATTTTATATTCTGAGAAAGAAAACATGTTTAGATTTTGCTTACCATGCTTATTTTTTCATCAACATAACACAAAGTGAGTGCGACAAGAAAAAAAAAGATAGTTTGAGGTGATGGACTAAAATCGGATACTTTTCTCTCTTCTTTTGTGTGTGTACGAATGCTTTGATTCAGTACTCAATATTTCTTAAACTGTTATGAATTTCTTCTACATTTCTAGAATTTTATATCTCAACAAATAGATGGATCGCTATAAGAATTTCTCTATACTCCCTATACTTGATATTTGATTTTCTATACTTTTTTCACTATTTCTTTCAATGTATTAAATAATAAATACATTAATTAAAATTAAAATATAAGTGTATTCGTATCCTATAATTTAACTCTGTTCTGAGTCGTAGATGTCTAAAGATTATAAATACAATTCAAATTCAAGAAGCTTTAAGATGTGAGATATATAAGGGAAGTTCCTCTAAGAGCGCGCGGCCTCTAAGAGTACAAACAGCGATTTCCCTTATTTGGTAACGCTGCACGATGTTTATTAGTATTTCGGAAAAAGAGTCGTTGTGTGAGAGGTGGTTGTACGCAAGTTGTTTGCTGGCAGCGTCTGTTCACTACGTTTTACTGATAAGTACATAGTTTCGACACTTTCAGTGTAATAATTGAGTTCCCACTAATTAGTGTGTGTCGTGGAATACAGATAGATTCTATTTCTTAACTTATTGTCATGTGTTAGGTAATAAATGTCAATTTGGAAATATGGTGGATTAGATTGTCATGTCTGCAAACTACTGAACCCTGGTGGTAGATTTGTTAAATGTGTGTAATTCCTCTAAGAGTACGCATTTTGTTTCCTTCAAGAGTACGCGCACACTCTTCGGGACCGGTGGTGCGTACTCTGGGAGGACTATTTATACAATTGAATTTGACTATCCGAGTAAAACACCTTATTCGATTCTTTTCGAATTCTGATGTCAGTTATACAGTATGCTAAAAAAATCTTTCTTCAGCTACATTAGAAACCGTGCAACTAGTCCCATTTAAAACATGGAAGGTAATTAACACTCACTTGTATAGATTAATATATGCAAACTTTCGCTGTCTTAAAATTGTTGTCCGTCAATCAGTTTGTACAGTATGTCGTTATTTTTGTTTATTCTAAAATAAATAATATCGTACTACAAAAGAAAGTCGAGCCGGACCCTTGTGTTTACGGAGGACGTGATGAATGAATATAGGACACGGTTGGAAGATGGAGAAAGTAAAAGAAGCATCGCTGCGTCTCTTGGCATCAACGAATCCATCCTTCGGAAACTACTAAAAGAGGTAAGAAAAACAGACAGTTTATTTGTTTTAATTAGTACAATCAAGGGCCTAGACCTCCCTGAAACCGGAAACCAACGCTGCGGTGTTAATTTCCGAGGCCAAATGAGTAGGTTCCTCTAATACAAATCCTTACGGTGTGCAGCATCGTTGATTCGCACGGCCCGAGAAAGTAGATAGGCCTAGGTATGATATGAATCACCGGTGTAAACTTCCAATCTTCTGCGGTGACCAGTCAACAACTGCGCTCTGGTGATAGCGAGGAGAATGATGCAACAACATCAGATGTTCAGGATGAACCAATAGCAGTAAGCGTACCTCCTTCAGCATGTTTTTCCCTTCCTAAACACTCAGGTGTACAGAGACGAAAAAGAGCAGCCAAGAAGTCAGAGATTATGACGTCGTGCCGATTCAAGAATAAACTTGTGGCACCCAGAGAACTAGCTTCCAAGAGGAATAGACCTAAGGATCAAGTTGCTGCCAACGCTAAAGGAGGAAGATGTCGTATTTCTACAGACCAACCAACATCATCCGCGCAGAACTATTACTGCCCCGAATGGGAAGAGGAGTACACGGAACCCAGCACCGAGGGCTGGGTTCAATGTCACGCCTGCAAGAAGTGGTGGCATGAGGCCTGTTCAAATTATGAGGGTCTCGGTGTTTTTAAGTGTGACAGCTGCTAATGATTATAACAATGTAAGGTCTAAGGGGTAGGTCTAACAATTTCGTTTTAATGTTTCTATTATTTTTCTTTGCGCATATATTATTCTGTTCAACTTTTAAACAGTAGGCTTACTTTGGCATCACACGGTAATTTTCAGTTTTATTTTCTAATTTCATTTTTAGGCTATCACTGGTTTCTCTCATTATCAAGAATTTATATACTTTTGATGTTGCACTTGCAAACAACTTTGCACGTTTTTTCATGTTTTCGTCATAATGTTGTTTGAATCGTCAAAGGGTCGTTTTCATTGTAACAGTATTGTAATTGTATTGTAACAGTATTATTAGCATATAGCTAACGCGTACTCTTAGAGAACACACTGCATATTCTTAGAGGCATATTCCTTCAAGAGTGCGCAAATGCATTGTTTTATAAAAACGTTACTTTGTTTGTAACTATTGCGTCACTGCATTTCTATTTGCCTGCATTTTTGAGCTTACGGAATGAATAAAGATTTGTGTTAAAAATTATCAGTTCAGGTGATTTATCTTTTCTTCTGTAAGCGTTTAAAGACTAAGTGCGTACTCTTTGGGGAACTTCCCTTACCTAACGTTCTACCATGGAATTATTTTCGGAGAAAGATATCAATCTAAAGAAATATCGAAGTATCGAAAAAGAATCGACTCCATTAGTTGAAGTATCGACCGATACCGATACTTTGCAAGTATTTGGTAGTATTGAGGTTTCAAAAGTATCGTGAACCCGTCCCTAAAATATGCTATTGGTGTAGATGTCGGAAGTACCCCCACAACGTAATGTCAGAATTGTTGGGATATGCCTAGTATCAGAAATATATAATTATTCTTAGAGTTTATACCAGTGACTAAAACAAATGAAACTACCTGTGCACACACAATGTTTTGCTCTTTCATAGTGTACAATGACTTCCTCTCCCATTAAAAGCTTAAAAACCGTTCATAAAAACTTAAAAACCAAATCTTCTATTTTAGAACAGGGTCATTTTAAACACGTTTTCTGGACAAATTTCTTTTCAAATATGACTCTGGTCCTTCACAAATACAGCACAGAAACTCAATAAGCGGAGATATTCAGTATAGTACGAAGTCTCTTCTTTGATTATTTTTTATATCACAAGCTAACTATTGTGCGATCTACAATGTTTCAAGCTTGCAACTGTTGGAATTCCCCAACTGTCGCAAATACCCCAAATTTACCTATGCCTTTGGAGAATATCTTTCAAATTTGCAGAGATGTTCTTGCTCCTGTGTGTAATATCTATGAACGTAAATTACAATTAGGATAAACAATTCCCATTGGGTTACAAAAATATTCCTCTCCGGAATAAAACGAGGAAACTATACAACTTGGTGAGATTTTCCGACTTTCAAGCAAATATACTGATGAAGAAAAAAAAACTTATGAATGATTTCTTCCGTCATGTTTAGAATATTAAAGTATGTGTGCATGCAAATTTTGGCAACTCGAGGGCAATTACTTTTGGAGATATCGATGATATAAAAGTCAGATTCTTGTTTCTGGAGAGTGATAGAAAAAGTTTTGAAATACCCTTAATTTTTTTAATTACTGAAAGAATTGGAAAGCAAATACACAGTAATTGATACTGGGTGAAAAGCGCTAACTGTTGGAGGGTTTGTTCATCATGGCCGCCATCTTGAACTCCGCCATATTGAATCTAGATTGATTTTCTTAAATGGGAACGGAGTCGAGTAACATGCCATTCTGGGCTAGAATTTCACGAGAAACACGTTTCTGATGTCAGTTTTGCCGTAAATGTGTATGGTTGTGAGAGCAAAGATTATGTGACACTAGTCTGGGGTAATGACGTAAGAGTCTGAAAACACCCATTTCATTTTGAAATAACAAAGGAAATTAGACCCAAATGCATACTAATTGATCCTGGCAACAATGCCTTATCGATATGGATTTGTATGCATTTGGGTTTCATTTCCTTTGTTATTTCAAAACAAAATGGGTGCTTTTAGGATATTACATCATTAGCCCAGACGAGTGTCATATAGGCTTTTCTCTCACAACAATACATTTACGTGAAAACTAACATCCGAAACGTATTTCTCGTGAAATTCTAGCCCAGAATAACATTTTACACGACCCCCTTCCCATTTAAGAAAATCAATCTCGATTCAATAGGGCGGGCTTCTAGATGGCGGCCATGATGAACAAATCCTCCAACAGATAGAGCCTTACACCCAGTATGCATTACAGTGTATTTGCTTTTCATTTATTTCAGCAATCAAAAAATATGAGGGTATTTTAACACTCGTCTATCACTCTCCAGAAAGAAGAGTCTGACTTTTATATTATCGATATCTCCCAAAGTAATTGCACTCAAATTGTCAAAATTTGCATGCGCAGAAACTTTGACATTGTAAACATGACAGAAGAAAAAATAAATCCATAAATTGTTTCTGTCCCATCTGTATGTTTCCTTGTTCGAATTCTTGACAACGAAAAGTGACTTTTTTGTTGTTATTTTTTAAAATATCATCCTTCTGTAACTATACAGTATATTAGGACACAATTTTCCACAAAAGTACATCTTGATAGTTAGTCTGGAAGTCAACAAATATAGTATACGATATTTGAATATGTTTATTTCTGGAATAAGACATGCGTCAAAACTTCTGTCAATATCTGTAGGTCTACCTATCCACATAAAAGGTGTTTAGTTATATTCTGACTGTCAGTAGATACGCATGTAACCATCTTTGATTGTATAACATAACGTAGTTTGTTGATTGTATAACATAATATACAAATAACATTTCAGTATCATGTTTGAGCAATGTAGTACCACAGTTACTTAATCCATGGCTACCAGATCAGTTTTTTTCCCCGCGGAGGACCGTTAAGTTAAATACGGAGGATAACTGCGGATTTTTTGTTGCCAGCGAAGGACACCTAAACTAAGAATGGTAGACAGTGCGGATGGATATCTTTCATTTCCATGATGAAACACCGTCGAACAGAAACCTTCTCTTACTTTCAAATCAGTCTTTACACAGCAAGTTACGTACAATTTTACGTTTCTATTGTGTTGTATGAGAAATTTAGGTGTCAAATGTATTCATGAAAATATGAACCTCATATGCTGCAGAAAAGCAATATGCCCATATTTCTTAGTTTTACAGGGGCGAAAAAAGAAAGTGCATAAAACCATACAGTTCTCTATCTGCAGTAAACGGAAAACTGAAGGCGTTACTAGGCCTATGCCATCTTGGGAACAAGTTTCATTTCTATGTTAAACGATCCATTGGCTCACTCGAAACCGTAATCGTCAAAAAAGGAAATGTGTAAATTGCCTTTGTGCAGTAAGCGGTTAATATAATATGAGAAATTGATTAGCAAAATAAAAAATACTGTGAATTGAGCAGAACTCAATTAAATGAAGAAAGCACGAACAACGTGTAATCACTATAGAACGAATGACATTTCAAGATATTTAAAAAAGGAAGGGGACAGCATTACAAGATGAAAAAGGAGGATCCGTAAGGAGGGCGTCTTTTCCGTCTTGCAACCGTGCTTAATCTTTTTCATATAAATACGAAAGAATGAAATCAAACAGTAAAGCGCAAAAATAGTAACGATTTTAACTCTAGAAATTTGAATTTATTGTTATCAAAAAAATTGAAGACTATCAAACAATCACTTTATTAATCAACAAAACAGAATGTTACCATAGAGAAGTGCGATTTTATTGTTAACACAACTGTTTATAAACACATATGCTACAATTCATTTTCAAGCTGCTGAACTTTTAAATAATTTACATAATTGCCTTTCAACATTTTGAAACTCTCCGACTGATAAAATATGGGTAAAAAATGTCGGACATGAAATATTTAACATAACCTTTACGTACTGGGAAGACAGAATATGAAGAAAAAGAAAATAGGCACGTATTTTTATATTTATTTTTACTTAGTATTATTTGTAATGATTTTAGTATTATTTAGTATGTAATAATAGTTCAAAATTTATTTAGTTCACAGTGCAAATACTTTTACCCTACAATCTACAGAAATTTTACACGTTCTCTTGGAATTCCATACGTTCTGGGAATGTTGCTAACTAAATAGGTACTATAAGGAGAAGAACAATATTCCCTTGAAGGACAAATTTCGATTTTTGTACAGAAACGAGATAATTTGGGAGATCTATAATGACCAGGAGCGGCCAGTCTGCTTGTAGTTTGCTTGTAGCTCAAGCGATAGCAGCATAGTTGCATAATCTAATAATTGTAGAAAGGAACTGTAAACGTTACATCTAGTTGTAAGACTGACAGAATCAACAAAATAATAATTAGAGTTGTGCTGTTGGCTGGTACACGTAATTTTCATTAATAAAATTACTGGAACAAGACTGCCTGAGTACAATGTCACAGATCTTTTTGAATTGTTTTCTAACAAATTGGAGGACTAAATAAAAAAGGCTTGTAATGAAAAGGGATTAATGATAGGAGTAGTATTCTGGTAGGTAAACACAATATCTCAAAAGAAATGAGTTGAGTAAATGTAAAATACAGCTTAAAGTCGAATTTATTGAATCTTTTGTAATAAAAGATAGCTTGAGTTTGGTCCTGTTAATCCTGGAAATTGTATTCTGTTGTTGCACCTTTTCCAATCCAACTACTGTAGGTATAGCTAGCAGTCATTAAGTGTAATGACTGCTTACGAAACTTTCCTTTGTATATATACACAATTGCTCGGTATTTTATTTACCCGTTCCTCTTAGAGAAACGCTTAATTTAAACTATTAGGGAATTTAGTTGTAAGTATTCCGGGGCAAGCCACCTGCCCCCCACCACCGCTCCTAACGAAACTCACTTTTGCATATACACACAATTGCTCGCTATTTAATTTACGGTTTCTCCTTAGATAAACAATTATTTTGTACTGTTAATAAATTTTGATGTGAGTAGTCGGGGCAAGCTCCCTGGCAGCCCCTGATACCTGTCTTTGCCCATGCACGTGCGCTTTGACTTAGCTATTCCAGCTAAGACCTTTCGAACGGCGCCTCAAGTATCTCTCTACCCCTTATAGTTCATGAGATATATTTTTGGCATGTGCTGGCAACACTAACAATGGGGTTCCTGTGAGGATCGGGAACATCCGCAGTATGTTCGTATGACTAAAAAAATTGAAAATAATGTTATAGAAAATAACCTGGCCTCACTGGTAAGAGGGTTGCTTGGCAACGTAGGCCATCTCAGTACTTTTGTGTTATTTTGAATAATGTTTATATCAAGTTTGGCGCAGCTAGGTCTAACTGAATACAAACAGTTTGAACATTTGAGTTTTAAGAAATATTTAGAAAATGGCTTAGCAAGACTGAACTATTGTATCAATCATGACGGTTACAGGGGTTCTGAGCTAGTTTTGCCAAAACCTTTCGAACGACGCTTCAAGCATCTCTTTACACCTTATAGTTTCTGAGATCCAGTGGCGGCGGTAAGCAATTGGAGCCCCCCGCGGAAAAAATAAGATGCACTTTACTAAAATGCTTAAAATTACACTTTCTCTGAATATATATATATATATATATATATATATATATATATATATATATATTCCTGCGTAGCCTAGTCGGTAGCGCGCTCGACATCAGTGGGGCTAAAAAATTTCGGTGTTGACCCAGCATCGTGAGGACAGTTGGGGAGCTGCTGTGAATAAAATACAGTGCCGATCACAGTGAGAGCTTCGGCTCTCCTCTCCCAACCCCCTTAAAGAAATTATGCAGACACTTTTCGGACAGAAAAATGCCACAAAAGTGTCAGTACACTATCCTGAAGTTATTACTAACATTTTCTCGAAACTAATTGAACTCGTTATTGAAGGACGAGACGTCCGTGAAAGTTAAATTTTGTTTATTCGCACGGAATTTTGAATAATTGACGTAAAACGAAAAAGGCGGGGAAAACCACTGCGATTGAGCATTAACATAAGAAACTGGTCGATTAGTTTACTGACATCAACCTTTTGTTTTTCTTCGTGTTCAGTGCTCACAATTGCCAGGTTACTTAAACGCATTTGCATCATGGTACTTCTCATTACTGTAGCTATTGTGACTGAAAGGGTTAAGTTAAGTTGTAGAGCAGTAGTCAAATCTGGAAGGCACTGATAAGATAAAAATTGTCTTCAACAAGTAAATTCTTACTTTCCTGAAGTTTTTCTTTTCACTTATTTCTTTCACTTAGTAATGTTCTAGAAGATATTACTTGGTCAGGCAGTGATTTTGAGAGGTCTGCTGGATATACATTATATTTACGAGACTCTTACATATCTGTACTACTTCTTCGTTAAGTTTACCAGTTCTTGAGGTGACTCCTTTCTACAATGTAACACAAGCTTTGGAATCTCAGGTCCAGCTGGTTTATCAGAATCTCTAGGGTGACGTTAAATATTGTTATTTCAAACACCTTTATTGCATCAATTCTGTGGTCGACTGCAATTTCATCCAAAAAGCATTTGACAGACCTCTTTCATTTTTTTCATTTCGCAAGGGATGTTCCACGACTGTGATACCTCTCCGCTGCTCTGAGAGAACTTTGAAAAGAATTAATGGGTCTTTGGTTAGATTAAATTGTTAGTAAGCGGAGGGCATTGAACTAATGAGAGGAGGAATTAGCATTGGAATAGGAAATGATCTGGTTTTGATTAGTCATCATCTGGGAATGCAATGACTTTGAACATGTGTGATTAGATTGGTTTCACAATTCGTTCTCTCTCCTAATACTTTGGTGGCCGTATTTTGATCAGCTATTTACATTGAAGCTGTTTTATGTTGTATTATTAAAAACAGTATTAATCAGTACGAGGTTATTTAATTGTTTCTAGGCGGTTGGGGCCCCCAAAAGTAATTCTAATACAGAATACTGTTTATAAACTTTCATTCCCTCTGTTCTACACTATTGTTCGTAAGTTTTACGTAAAATACGGTCTTTGACCCAATTAAAGTTTTATTTGGTGGTAAAGACGATGTATTATTTTGGAAAACAATACTGTTCAGTGTTTATTAGTTATTTTACCGATCTTTCACAATTCTATCTTCTTTCTCTCATGATTTCGTACAAATTACAAATCTGTGACTTTTGTGAAATCGGGACCTATTATTTTCATGGGATAATTATATTATATTAGTTGGTTTGGGTCCCCCTTCGGGCCGGGGCCCCCACGCGGCGGGGTTCACGGGAACCTTATCGCCGCCACTGCTGAGATTTAATTCCTGGACACGGACAAAATAATCTGGATTATAAGGTCCCTTTTAGCTATAGCTTTGCTATCGAGGAACCTAGAAAATGACACACATTATAAATGTGATCCAGAAATTAAAAACATATATCGAAATCGCGTTTTCTTTCAAGTGATGTTGAGTACTATTAGTCTTTGTTTGCCAACTTGTAATCAGCCCAATGTTTGTGAGATACATTCTGGTAGCCATCCTGATTGAAGTGCCGTATTTGGTAATTTTCATCCGTTTGTCAAAGCAATAATGTTTCCCCTGAATATGCTTGTCGCGAGATTTAATCTCACAGAACTGTAACAAGCATAGACATTACAGATCGTGGCTCTAGACAGCATGAATCAATATGGAATTAAACAAAGAAAGCTAAAAACACCATTTCTATATCAAGGATTACTGTAAGAGCGGAGTCGATCATAATAATGATAATAATAATAATAAAGATGAAAGGGAAAGGAAGAACAGAGAAACAATGTTGAAAGATATAATAAAAGTACAACTAGAGACGAAACAAAGAGAATGGAAGAAGAAGAAGAAGAAGACAAAGTGCTGGAGGGACTTACATGCAGTTGAGGCCGGGCTCATGGTTGGCGGAAAGGTAGAGATGTACGTCTGCTCCCATCTCTTTCTAACTGTGGCAGGTGAGTCAGGGTTTAGGATTTTCAGGATGCTGACTCGAGAGGTTCCGTTTCCGAGAAGTGTGTTTAGATATGAGAAGGTGCGGAAGTCGTGATTTGGAGATGTAGCGATCGTTATTGATACGGATTGTTAAAGGAGTTTGGATTTCGCCAACGTAGAAAGCGGAACATAGGTTACAGAGTAGGAGATAAATGAGGTTGGAAAATATGCAACTGTCGTAGTGTAGAAAAGAGTACGTCTGGTGAGTGATAAGATCTACGGAGGTCAGACTGGGATCAAAGATAGGACAGGCTCTGCAGCGGGGTCTATTGCACTTGTCGGATTTGGGAGAGGGGGCGGTACTGGTCTAGTTCCGGTCAGAATCATGTTGAGATTCGGAGGTCTGCGGTAGTCAAATTTTGGGGCACGACGGGAAAACTCTTTCAGTTTCAAGTGACGCAGTAAGTATGGGGTGTGTCAGTTTGAAACGCTTTTGGAGGGCCTGAAGGCTGGAGTGGTACTGGTTGAGAAGGTTGGGAGCGGAGGGAGCTTCGCGGGGAGGTCGGTTTTAGTTAGAGTGATTTCTGGCACGTTCCAGTTGTTTACGGATGAGGTGTTTAGGATATCCATGGTGAGTAAGAGATGAGTGCAAAGTATTGAAATAATTTTGGAGCAGGTCATCAGAGGAACAAAGCCCCGGGCAGCAAGACCGCATGAACGAGAGCGATTGTTATGGTATGCATGGGAGTTGCTTAGATAGAGATAAACTGTTGGTAGGTTTGATGCAAACGTCTGTCCGGGGGAAGGACAAGTGAACATGAAAGCCAATATATATATATATATATATATCGATATTGATATATATATATATATATATGATGAATTCAAGAGTCTACCTTTTTCATGGTGAAGTATCTTGCAGCAAAGGAAGAAGAAGTTAAACGTTATTAGATTCCCTCTTGGAATCTTAGTGCACGTTTCTATGCAAGTCCTATCTCCATTAGTATAAGAGACTAAAATATGAAAACTCAGATAAGTTAATAAAGTATTAAAGAAGATATCTGGTTCAAATAGGTTATTAAATGTCAGATGTATTAAATCATTCCTTATCAAGAAAGTTACAAATCTCTGTAAGTTACCTTAGATGATACATCACAAAATGCTGAGAATCTCCGTTAATTATCTGACGTGGGAAAATATAATAGGAAAAAGAACGGAAATCTCTATTAGTCTTCATTGTTTTCATAATAAAGCTCCATCATAAAGTATATACTCCAATATAGGAAGAGACAGACTGAGATAAAGTAGTAAGAACTGAAAACGATAACTGCTTTGCATTGGTTTCTGTGTTTTTATTACATAATATATATATATATATATATATATATATATATATATATATATATATATATAGTGTATATATGCATATGCCAGTATCTGTGTTAATTGATACGAAATGTTAACATAGATCACAGCTAATGGTTTGATTGTTTTGATAATGGAAACCGATCTAGAAGTATGTACTCCGGTATATTAATAGACTCAATTAGACATCACAATTAATGTTCAGTTACTTAGAATTTTCTAGCTCTTAATACAGATCATCAATTGAATTTTAAATTATCCTCTGATGAAAGTAAGAACCAAAATTGTGTACTAAAAATATGACTTCACACCATAAAAATTTAGATAATATCTATACCGAAATATAGGCTGATGCGAAAGTATGTACTCTAATACTGGAAGAGACTATTATTTCCCTTCATTCTGATTATATCAATAAAGATATAAAATATCTATCATAAAGTATATACTCCAATACTGGAAGAGACTATTATTTGCCTTCATTCTGATTATATCAATAAAGATATAAAATATCTATCATAAAGTATATACTCCAATACTGGAAGAGACTATTATTTCCCTTCATTCTGGTTATATCAATAAAGATATAAAATATCTATCATAAAGTATATACTCCAATACTGGAAGAGACTATA